>JADRCC010164273.1:0-20599 GCA_019843855.1 Hylomyscus alleni
TTTTTTTTTTTTTTTTTTTTTTTTTTTTTTTTTTTTTTTAAGGCAGGGAATGCGGCCAATAGAAGGAATGGGCTGCAAACTGCATTTTGTCCAACTGTGGCTTCTGAAACAGTCTCCATCTGCTGCAGAAGAGGCCTCCTTGATGAAGGGACTCTACACTGATCAGCAGGCATGAGGAGGAAGAATTTAGTATGTGCAGGAGTGGGAAGCAGGTTACAGAACTGTGATGGCAGCTTGCTGGTGGAATGCTGGTTAGATGTGTGTGTCTGAGGTAGGCCGCAGGGGATATTCACTCTTTATTTCACATGTTTCTGAGTTTCTATTTTTATGCGTGTGCATCTGTCTGTAGGGAAAACACAAAGTATTGAAAAGTTGATGCCTGGGCAGGCAGAGACAGCTCAGTTGGGAAAGTGTCCACCATGCAAGCCTGAGGAGCTGGGTTCAGATCACAGGCATCCAGAGGAAGGCCAGTGAAGCCCAGTGGTGGAGAGAGCTCTGGAGCTCACTGGCAAAGCTTACCCAGCTCAACCAATGAGCTCCAGGCTCAGTGTAAGATGCTGTCTCAAAAAGTGAGGTACAAAGAAAGTCAAGGAAGATTGCCTCCCCCTTGTAATGATCTCCAACTGGGAGGAGTCCCAAGTTTGCTTCAAATGGAACCATACCAGTGAGGTCCCCGTCAGTGGGAGAGGGGGATTAATGTTGGTCTGTGGCATGGACTATGGGTGCCTGTGGTCAGCAGAATGTCGCAGGGTGAACCAAACCCCCTCACACTTTGGAAGGCATCCTTTATGCCTTTAGAAATGCCAATTAACCCACCTACCAGGTTCTTTAACGAATTTAAAAGTTTCTTTGTAGCTACAGCCACTGCATGTGTGCTGATGGTGCAATGAGGCACAGTAAAGACGGATATGGTCAGCTGACTGCCGTGCCCCTGCCTCAGCAAGCACCATCTTTTGGAGTTTCATTGTTTTGAGCAGGAATGAGGAGCAACAATGGTCTCAAGCCAGTGTGAGCTCTGTAAAAGTCTGGCTGGCAGCTGGGGCCTTGGAAGAATGCACAGGAGCTTATAAGAGTCTACTGGATGAATCACACTTGGTGCATGAGGTAGGAAGGTTTGCTTTCTCAAATATTTTGCCTTCCTGGCCAATAATAAAGCTGTTGAAAGGACACAGGGTGAAGAACGTCTTACCTAGCAGAGGCAGCCATGTAATCCAGTGCAGTTTAAGACACAACCAGTAGGTGGTGCAAAGGGACCACATATTTCTGTGGCTGCAACTCAACCGTCATCTAATCAGTTCACATTCAGAAGCACAGAGAAAGCTTTCCAAAAGCAGAAAGGAAGGAACAACTGGGCTGGATCTGAGCACTTTGCTGTGATAAAATTGGGACTCTGCCATTTCATTATGAATGCAAAACCTCCCTGGCCTCCCTCCAGCAGACCCAGCTCCCCAGCCCACCCTAACCTCATTCGTTTGAAGAGGCCCTAACAAAGTGGACATCTAGAAGTTGAATTTGAAAATTCTTTTAACCTCATGCTGCCAAATGTAGTTCCATTAATTTCACCTCTGAGTCATGACGTAAATGCTAGCGGGATCAGCCCCAAGCTAAATAAGCAATAAGCCCCATTTTTCAACATGCAAACACATAAAGATGTCAGCTCAAACTGTTTACTAATTAACACTTAAAAAGACACAAATTAGATATGCGTGGCTAAGAGCAATTATAATCAAGACGAATTCCTCTAGTCATTTGGGAACTGGAAAAAAAAAGCCTAATTGCTGGAACCAATGTTTTAAAAACTGAAATCACGCCAGTTAGCAAATATGTTCATCTAAAGAGTATCTCACGTGACTACACTCCTGAGGCCTGACTACAAACTTGAGAACAAGGATAATATTTAGGGATAAAATTAAAATTTTAAGCTCTCTTAGATTTATAACTTCTTCATTAAACATGTCTGCAAACAGCAGCCCATAAAAACCTGTAGCAATTAAGTGGTTAAATGAGCTGCCTCCCTTGTCAATTTTAAGGGGTGATTAATATTAGATGGTCTCTCTGCTAATGAGACTCTCCTTCTTCAGCTTCCAAGTCCTCTGAAAATGGAGGCTGTCTGTTCCACCAGGAAGCGAGGTAGGCTAATGAGAGAGCCACTAGCCGCAGCCCCACGTACCTCGTGAAGGGTTCTGGGTGAGCCTGTTCACACGGGGTCTGCAGAGACTGGCTTCCCTGCACCCGTGCTCTCTCATTACAGGGGTTGTTGCTTCTGATTTAAAAGGTCTGTGTCAGATGAGCCTTCAAGGCCCTGTATCTTGGCCCACGAGCCCTGGGATGGAGCGGGCGGTGGGCTTGGTCTGGTTGGGGTGGAGGTCCATGGTGGCACAGGTAGGTGGAAGGAAACGGGACTGGGACAGCCAGGACACGCCCACCCTAGCTTTGACAGGGAATCCATCAGATGGAGAAATGGGACAACTGCTTACAAGGGAAATAAAGAGCCTCGGAGACGGGGAATATTTATATGCCCATCTACTCACTCAGAGGGAAGACGCTTCATCATGGATCACTGTGGAATTGCATTTTTTCCCCGCTCCTCAATGGAGCAGCTTGTGCTAGGTGGGGGTGGGGTGGGCAGTGTGGCTTTGTGGGGACAGTAGCAAGAAAACAAGATGGAAGACATACTGTGTCAGGCCAGAAAACTTTGCTGTGACTCCCTGGTCACCTCCCATGGGAAGGAGGGACAGCAAAAATCACTCTATTGACTTGACCCAATTGACAGGTAGGTATCCTGCTGATGCCTCTGTGAAGAGGGCAGACAGGAGTGTGTGTCCAAGCTCTGAGAGCCAAGAGAGTGCCAGCATTCAGGCTCAGTTATTTACTAATCATGCCTTCATCCGTTTTCCACCACCCACATCTCGGTGTTTTCCATGACTCCTCTCCCGGCCACCATGCTGTGTGATGGGAAGTGTGTTAAGCACCACCTTTCCTGGGTGTCTTCCTGTGATATAAGGGTTGTGCGTGCTGCACTACCAGGAAGCTCTGGGGATGTTAGAGTGGAGGCACTTGAAGGTCTCTGTCAGCTGTGAGGTGCCCAACAGTGACACTATGCTATGCGGCACTGTGAGGCCTGCGCTCCAGCTGGGGTTGGGGAGGCAGAGGGACATGCCTGAGGTCTGGGCGTGGATGCAGAGATGAGATGATCACTGAATCCCTGCTGGCTTCCAACAAGCTTTAGGCTCAGAGAGAGACCCTAGCTCAAAAGAATGAAGTGGGAAGGTGAGAGAGGAGGACCCCAGGAGCCACCTGCTGGCATCCTTGTCTGGCCTCCACACACACAGGCAGTTCAAGACCAGCTAGAGTTATATACTGAGACCCTGACTCAAACCACAAAACAACTATGGGTAGATGTGGCATCCAACACAGGCAGACTGGGGACCTGGATATTGTCCATGACACCATATCACTTAGATCGACACATGGTACTTGACCACAGACATGTGTACTGCACACCTGTGCCCTGCCTAAAAAAGCATCATGTGGCCTACACCATCAACACATGGTGCCTGCCATAGACACACAGAGTCCACAGTGTCCTGTCCATGACACCAAGTCACCTCCACCATCAACACATCCACAAGGAAACCTGTGGGACTTGGAGTTTGAGTGCTGACTGGCTGGTCGTGCTGCTAGTCTGGCACTCTGCTCTCTTTGTGTTCCCTGCCTACCAGGATGAACGTTGCACTCTTCTGTGAGTGTGCACATTGCCCGTGCAGCACCAGGGGACTCAGTGTATGTCAAGGCTGTGGTGGCATCGGCACCAGGCGTGTGTCCTTGCTGGCAGCAGGCATGAGCTTTTGTTGCTTGCCATTTGTCTGAGGTTCTTGATTCATTTCTAACTATTCTTAGGCTGACAGCAGACAGGCCTGGGCTGAGTCTCAGGAAATCCCCAGCGAGGTGGGCTGTCAGGAGAGCATGCTCTGTGAAGTGGTTTGAATGGGAATGGCTACCACAGGCTTGTATATTTAAAGGCTTGGTCCCCAGTTGGTGTAGAGTTGGGGAAGGTATGAGGAGGCATGGCCTCGTTAGAGGAGGTGTGTCACTGGGGTGGGCACTGGGAGTCTAGCCTTACTCTACCATGAGATTACGGAGCTACCGCTCCAGTGCCATGCCCGCTGCCTGCCACCATGCTTCCTGCCATGACGTTCATGGACTAACCCTCAGAAATTGTAAGCCCGCCTTCCATGAATGCTTTCTTCTATAAGTTGCCTTGGTCATGGTGTCTCTTCATAGCAATGCAACAACGACTAAGATGCTCAGCCTAAGGTTGGATGGACAGACTGACTAGTTGCCTTCCAGCTGTGCCCCGTAGGGCAGGTGGCAGGGAGTATGCCTGTTAGGCCACCTGTGGTCTTTGTGTTTTCCCAGGAGCCACCTGCTGACAGTTTAGTTAGGTCCAGGGACTCTGCTGTCCCTCAGCCCAGGTTTCTTTTGCAGGGTGGCTGGACACCTTGCTCCCCACTGTGGGAAAGAGCCAGGGGCAGGATCTTAGGAGATGTTCAGGTCTTTAGCCTGTGCCCCAAATTCAAAGGTGGTTATTTGGGCCAATGAGATGGCTAACTGGGGGAAGAGGCTTGTCGCCAAGTGTGAAAACCTGAGTTCTATCCCTGGAGCTCACATGATGGAAGGAGAGAACAGACCTCAGCAAGTTATCTTCTGACCCCACACACTCTGTGAGGCACCCACTGCCACAAAACAAATAAACAGATAAAAATTAGAGGTAATCCCCTGCCTTAAGGATTCT
This sequence comes from Hylomyscus alleni, assembly GCA_019843855.1. NCBI lineage: Eukaryota > Metazoa > Chordata > Mammalia > Rodentia > Muridae > Hylomyscus > Hylomyscus alleni. Next base: position 4,796 of record JADRCC010164273.1, read on the forward strand.
TTTTGTTATGTTCTAACAGGCCCTGGGCTTCCCACCGCCCCCCCCCCCTTTCCTCATCCTCCATAACACCTTTACTGTCATTCAGCAGCAAATGCAGGCTGGTTTTCTTACCACGACTAACAGTGAGAAACAGAACAAGGCTCTGACAACCCCGATGGCATTCCAGCTGCAGACCTGGGCGGGTGGACACTGCCTCCTGCCCCAGCCCCAGGGAGAGATGGGTGGTGGAGACAGCAATGCTATGCACTCTACAGGCTCAGGCCCTGCTCCAAACCCAGCCATCTCAGCAGAGCCCGGCTAAGCACTGCTGGTATTCCCATTACTACGCCACCTGACAGAAAAGGCTTGGAAAAGCCAGTCAGAGGGTTGGGATCAAGCCCAGGATCTACTTCCATAGCTGTCCCCAACACCTGGTGGTGTGTCTAAGAAGAAGCTGCACCCTAACTCAGAGTGCTAAGGTGAAGAAAATACACCATAAGGACATGCTTGGCTAGGGACCAGCCCCTGGAGTAGAGGGAGAACCCAGACATTTGGTGTTGACATCAGATGCCCTGGCCTGACAATGGGGTCTATCTACTCACTGCATCCAGACCCAGGTGGACGGCTCTTCGAGTCCCCACTATTTCTACCAGCCCAGAGAGACTCCCTTTGAGGGACTTCCAGCCGTAAGATAGGACTAGGCCCTAATCTTGCCTCATACAAAAGAAGAAGGTCACTTGGTCATTTGGGTGAGAACAAGACAGGCCCAAATTCTAGGATTGTGCCCACAGTAAGTGCTTTTAAAAAAAGATGCTGCTGCCAAGGGCCAAGGTGGCAAAGGCAGGGATGGACAGGAGGAAAGGGATGCCAATGCCCCTTTCTCAAGCATCCAACCCCAGCAGTGGGTACCTGTTGCCTCCAGAGTTTTCCACCTGTTCACACAGCACTGGCTGACACCTTTGAGATAGCTTCTCCCATTACCCCAGTACAGACCAGGGGTGGCTGCCTGGGTTAGGCAGCCAGGCTGCTCTAATGTCTATGTGACTCTGCTCTATCTACAGAGGTACCTGGAGCAGGCCACCCTCTCAAAGCCTCCCCTGGTCCCCATGGGCTTCTTCCCTAGAGAAGGTCAACCCTATGCTGGGTTCCTGGCAAGCTCTTCTTGAGCATATGGACTGCAGAACCATTTTAAGGGTAGATCTGAAATTCTGCACACCATATTTCTAGCATTGTAGCCAGCCATTTCCGCTGTTGCCAGCAAGCAAACAAACAAAACTGTAGGTGACAATCAGGTTTTTATGATTTACGGAGAATCAAAGACAAAGGGGGAGGTTTTCATCTTGTTTTTGCTTTGACAGGTTTAGAAATTTGTTGTACTGCATTGATTCAATTTTCCTTGATTCCAGCCATCTTTCAATAATGCAGCCTGCTTCTGCTGGCTGGGTACATACGAGAAAACCCCAAGGAACCAAGGATATTGAAATGGTTCTGCCATTTCCATCTTTGAGACAAATGTTCCTCTCTGAGGAGCTGTGGTGGCAGCACGTGACTGTGGCAGTCTTCTCTGCACAGAGAGGATGTGCAGACTGATGCTGGCCTCTGAACAGGGACAAGCCCAGCAAAGCCCCCATGAGACCTGCTGTCTCAGGCCAATCTCCTCGCCCCTTTCTTTTGGATCCTGATCTTGGTGTCTTTCTTATGACGCCCAGATGCCATAAAACCATCTGATCAAATGGGGGTCTGGCTAAGTATGAGGGACCTAGAACACTCCTCTGGATCATAAAGAGGTTTGGCTAAATCTCTGATACAGTACTGGCGGCAAATGATGAGACAGAGAAGGCACTAGTCATAGTCTATGTCAAGGGATGGATGCATGCACCATGACTCAGAGTTTTTCCCTCAGGAGGGCTTTTAGAACAGAGCCCTGGTGGGCAGACAGGGACCCTAGAGGAGCGAGCAGAGCCCCGAGTCCATCATACTTACCTCCTTTTCAATTTCCGCCAGAGACTTGATGGTGATTCCCAAGAGATCAAAGGGCTGCATCTGAAAATATAGAGCAAGTCACCCTTCTTAACAGCTGGAGATGCCCCCTTGCTTTTATGATGTCCAAGCTGTCCTACATTCCCACCCCCTCCCATGGGAATGATACTGTGATGTTCAGTCGTTATGGGGTCCAGGGAGGAACCACAAAGATATGGTGGGCTAAATCTTCATATAACAAGACTGCTTTGTCACATTTCCACAGCATTGGGGGGTCAGCTGTGGGAGTGAGGGGATCATGGCCTCCTGGAAGCTGTGCCTGCAGCCAATTACCTCATCCTTTCTTCTGCTACAAAGGAGAAAGTGAGTGAGATTTATGCTTTTGTGATGGAGTATGGGGCTGGAAGTGTCTAATCCAGCGGCCACCTTGACTACTGTCTCTACAGAACAGTGCTAGGTTTAAGGAGTTCCATGGGTCTGCAGTACACAGGGAAGCATCAAGTGGATTCCAGATCTTTGGCAGTGATGGGGAGAAGGTGGTGAATGGGACAGTTTTGCACGTTAATGGGGCTCTGCAATCCTATGGACACTGGGACATTTCTTGGCAAATACACAGGCAAAGAATGTCAGCTGGAGGTCCAGAGAAGCCTGGACTGAAACAGAGTCTCCCTGTTGGTGAGGCTGCAGGTTCCTTCCAGGTACACTAGCTCTGTTTTCCTAGGAGTGACAAAATCCCAGCTTTCTGCAGCCTCATGTGAAACCTGAGAACCCCACAGAACCCAGGGGTTTAGACTCAAAGTGCTGTGGTGGGTGTAGGGCTAGTGTCTGCACAGGGCTGTGGGAGTCTTCGTCGGGGAGGTGAGAGGCAGGTGGGTGGCTCTGGAGTCGAAACTGGCTGCCTCATAGTACAGGATGTGTCAATTTTATTTATCCTCTTATCTATCTATCTATCCATCCATCCATCCATCCATCCATCCATCCATCCATCCATCTATATCTACCCATCTATTCAGTTAGCTCTCTGTAGAGAGTGTGTGAGTGGGAACACACGCACATGAAGATCTGAGGGTGACTTTCAGGAGCTGGCTCTCTTTCCACCTTGCTGAGGCAGGTTTCTCTTGTTTCTGCTATGCTTTGCACTCCTGGCCAGCTGGCTATGGCTCCCATCTCTTAGGGGTGCTAGGATTACACATGCATGCCACTGGATTCGGCTTTTTTCTGTGGATCCCTGGGACCAAATTCCAGTGACTGGATTTGTGCCATAGGCCTTTTACCTGTGGAGGCATCTGGACACCCGTCACCTTTACTTTAAAAGCTGTACTTAAAAGCCTGCTAAAAGTGGCATGGGCAGGCCCTTCTGGTCTAGCTGCAGGGGAATTAAACAGAGAAGTGCTTGCAAGAGCTTAACACTGGGCTTGGCCTGCATCCGGGGCCTTGAGCGCTTGCTGAATTGGCAGCAACCTATTTGTGAGGGTGAACTTGGGACAGGGCCACCAAATTAGACCCTGAGCTCCTGGGGCTATGCTACCAGTAGCCACAAAATAGTTTGGCTATGCTGGAGACGCCAGCCTGCATGGTGTGAGGACGGGGCTGCCTGCCCGCCTGGCCCAGGAGCCAGCAGAGGTCCAGCTGTTGCATCATTAGGCTCTAACTATTCCACTAAACTTTCTCAACTGGAGCTGGTGAGCAGGGCAGAGCAGCCTCTCCCAGAGAGCACGGAGGAGAGTGCCAGCGTCTCCATAGCAACACAGCCAAGTGGCTCTGCTGAAGTTCCTCAGGCTTCCTGTGTCACGTCAGGAGCATTTTTCAAGATTAAGCGCTTACCAGAAGGGTTCAGAGGAGGCCTATTATATTTCATAAAAATGGAAACGACAGAGCAGGTTGGATCGCCAGCCGGGTGGTTTTAAACTGGGTCCAAGAAAAACACTGAGGGGGTCTTTAGCTGGGCCAAACTAGGGCTGTGGTGTTTAGTGATGCCTCAAAGCAATCTTCTGCAGGAAGGATAAAAGCCAGAAACAAGTTCAGTGACCCAGCATGGCTCCGGCTTGCATAGCTGAGAGAGGGGTAAAGGGTATCCTGAGGACAGGCACCATCGGAGGGGTGCCTCCAGGAGGGGATGTTGCTTAGCACAGGGCCCTGGCTATGGCAGGCACCACTCATAGTCTGGCTACTGGCCTGCACTCTTGGCTGGCTCACCCAGCCCTCTGCCATTCAGGAGGGCTCAGGGCTCAACCTGGGCAGAGAGCATAGGCAGAGGCATTGGTCCTCTGTGCCATAGTGGAGCATGCAGTGTGCACAGAATACGGCAATGACAGTGAACTACGGCCAACTCTGTCACCATGAAGAAAAACCAAGGCCACATGTGGTGGCACAGCACTAGGAAGGAGATCTCTGAGTTTGATGACAGCTTGACATGTATAGTGAGTGCCAGGCCAGCCAGAGCTATGACTCAAGAAAAATCATGAAGCCTGGGTGGTGCATGTTTTAATCTCAGCTCTCAGGAGGCAGAGGTAGGTGCAGGTGCATCTCTGTAAGGATAAGGCTGGCTTGGTGCACAAAGCTAGGCCAGCAGGGTTGCATTGTGAGACCTAGCCTCAAACAAACAAACAGCTAGCCAGCCAGCCATAGCTCAGAGTAGCTCATGTACACAGACGCTGAAGGATTTCAGGGTGGGGTGGGGAGGAGAAGGGGATCATACACAGAACTTACACTTTCTGGAACGCAGGAAAACTTCTCTGAAATCATAAAAGGCACACCATCCATTGCTGCAAGAGAAGAGAGGAGAGGAAGACACTGAAGGCGCCATTGCTGTCCAGGAATCTAAGATGTCAGTACAGAGGACCAGTGAGGGCTTGGCTGCAGGCAGGAGCTACCCAGGTAAGTGGCTGGGAGCTAGAGTGGGACAGGGTACGCCCTGTTCCCAGTGACCACATCCGACCCAGGGATGCAGATGCCTCTGAGTATAGTCATTCAGTCAGGGGAGTAGCCCAGGGCTGGTGTGGAAGCCCTTTCCTATCCTTGGCCAGGAGTCTGACCTATATCGTAAATGGTGACAGCAGGAAGAAAGTGGTGCATGGAAGGGAGTGGTCAGAGGACACCCTGGGAGGAAGCTGGCAGGGGCATGTTCATTGTTCATTCTCTAGGCCAAGCCATAGATCTCCTGGGTGGTATTGGGTGCTCATGGAAAGACATGTAGTTTTGTGGTCAGATGGCCAGGCCTGAGTCCTGGCCTGGGCTTGCAGTGAGCATCTGAAGCGATGTATAAAAGCAGCTTGGCTAATGGCTGGGAAGTATGCTCTGAGTCTGCAGGGAATATACCCAGGGCCTGGATGATTGGGCTTGGTGTGGATGTCGGGGGGGGGGGGGGCTGGGAGGATGGGCTGCAACACATGCTCACAGTTACTGATTTTTTGTCATGGCTTCAGGGCTGAATTAAGACTTTCCTTGTGTGCTTAGCTTCCACAGGACATGAGAAAGGATGTGGAATGGGCAGCCTGTGAAAGAGAAGTGCGGGACTGGGAAGCCATTTCCTTCCTATGCCCCATCCCCTGCAATCTACCTGTGTATAGACCTCCATGTCAAACTGGTGGCAGTATGCCACAGAGGAGGGACATGCTGTGCAGATCTTCACAGTGTCACTGTGACAGAGACCCAGGCTGCTGACTGAGCTGAGGCAAAATTCAGCTGACAGATGCAGTGCAGGTCCCTTAGTGTAGGGACCTGCAGCCTGCAGTAAGAGGGTGGTTTGTTGCAGACTGTGATTTTGGAGTGGACATGGTACCTCCCCCTAAATGTTTCCTAAAGTGAAGGCTTTCTTCAAATGCTGGGGCCAGCTTTTGGGTCTGGGGAAGAGGAAAAGTAGAAGTGGAAAAAAGAACGCAGGAGGAAGGGATGAAATCGGTCTGGTGTCTGCTGTGATGGGCCACACATGTATGTTAGACTGTGTCCATAATGACCGCAGGGAAGAGGGCCGGCCTGCACCTGTGTGTGCCTTCCAGGCTCAACAAGCACCTGTGGCAGTGGCTATCTCCCACTGCAGCTGGGCCCTAGAACCCAGAAGAGAAAGCTAATATCACATAGCATATGTGACATTAACACGGGAAGGCGGGAGAAAGCCTCACATAGTTTCACAGGCCCACATTCCAACATCCTAGCACTGCCTGAGAACCTGCCACAACAGACATAGTCCCACACACCTGAGAACCTGCCACAGCAGACATAGTCCCACGAATGAAGAATCCCTGGGAAGCCACAAGCTTGTCAGAGAAGGAGGGAGGCTGCACCAGCTGCCACTGACCATCCAGTATGAGCTCTATGTCTCTGTTCACTCCACACAGCTCTTGTGTGCTTTGACCTCAAATGCTCGCAGGAGCTCATGTCACTTCTGATCGGGTTTTTTAGGTAACCAAGCAGAGCTCCAGAGTCTGGAGCCTTCCAAGGTCAGGCAGGCAGGCAGGAAGCAGTAACTTGGAAGCCTTGACTTACGAGGCTTGGACACGGACAATAGAATTTCATCTCCCCATGGATAAGGGAGCGTGCAGATTTCTGCTCCTGCCACTGTGCCGAGTGACCGGAGCTTCTCTGTACCCACTCTACAGTGAAGTCCTCACCTGCAGCCTTATGGGAGCTCTGTGGGTACTAGCTGACAGAGGGGAGAGTGTTTCATGTTGTAAGAAACATAAGGCTGCATGATGGCGGCCACCAGGATGGTGGTGGTGGCAGATACACTCCTGTCTGCACTGGCGGCAGAGATGGAAGCCCCTTATGCCCAGTCTTGACTGCGAGGAGCCATTTGGTAAAGTGATTGAGATAGGGACTTACAATAGGAGGCTGGGCAGTCACACACAGCTCGAAGGCACTGTAAGGCAGATCTTAGCCCATCTGCTAGCGTCAACCGGGGACATGCTCGAGAGGAGCAGCACAGGACACACTGAAGCAGATGTGGTCTCCACGCCATACTAACTGGCCAAATTTCACTGTAAAAATCTAGTGAGTGTGTGTGGGTGTGTGTGTCTGTGTACAGTGAGGGGTGTGTGGACAGATGGTTCAGTGGCTAAGAGCACTAACTTCTCGTGCAGAGGACACTGCACTCCACTCCCAGATCCCACATGGCAGCTCACAACCATCTTTAACTCCAGTTCCAGAGGATAGACACCCTTTTCTGGTTTCCATGGATACTGTATGTATGTGGTTCAAAGACAGGCATGCAGGCAAAACATTCATACACACAAAATAGATAAATCTTTTTTGAAAGTCTAGTAGGGGTTACTGAGACGGCTCAGTGTGTAAAGGTGCTTGCTGCACACATGTGACAACACGAGTTTGAGCCCCGCAATCACCCAAAGGCAGAAAGAGGGAAATGATACCACAGAGTTGTCACTGGACTTCCACAAGTGGCATACACTCCCTTTCATATGTCACAGTCTAGGCATTGGAGAAGCAGATTGAGCAACTGCTGTGAAGTGGGTCAGGACACTACTCAATATCTGGGACATTTAAGTGAAGTGTCGGTGGGGACCTAGTGAACACTTGCTAATTGGCTAACAGGGAAATCCAATGAAGGGCTCAAATGCTGGCATTTGGAATACACCAGAGCATGGGATTTACCAGGGTCCACACAACGCCTTGTGGTTTAGGTCCAGCTGAAGAGGATGAGTGGAAGACCTGCACGGTAGCAAACCCCTTTGCAGAACTGGCTTACTGTTGGCTGGATACATCACTGTGATTTGACTACTGAACATCAGAGGAACCCCTCTCAAGGCCGCAGTGTCACAGCATGGCCACAGGATCTGGGTGCTCCTTGATCGGCTCGTGCTAGTATGGTATTCTCTCATGATCATCTTGAGAGCCTTGAAGAGAGGGAGGACATCATGGGACCCTAAACTAACCCCATAAGGAAATGGAGAGGCCGAGTCAGGTCTGCTGCTCCGGGAGGTAGGACCCTGCCCAGCAACCCAGCACTGCATTTGACAGGAAATAGGCAGAGTGGGCTCCTGTCTAGATAAGAGAAGGCCAAGGAGGGTGAAGGCCCATATCTGCTAGGCAGCTGCAGCTATAGGGAGACGGGCTGCCCAGACTGATCACAGCTCAGGGCCCCACTGTCCTCTTAGGCAGATGCACTGGGCAGAACCAATAGGCAGAGCTGACTGCTTGCTGGGAGACTGGGTAGGGGCTCTGCGTTGCAGTGTCTAGCCACAGAAGGGAAGGCCCCTTCTGATTCAACAGCATCCATTCCTAGGAGCCTTAGCTGGATGGCCTTCCACATATGAAAGTATTCAGAGGTTTGGCAAACAATCCTTAAAATGATGGCACCCATTTTTCATGTGATCCCCAAGACTGCTCATAAATCATCTCTGTCTTCCCTTTCCTGGGGAGCCCTGCCTCTCTCCTTCCCCAGTGAGGGCTGGATGTTACTATACCACTGTGCTGAGCTGAGGTGTGGGGCTGTCCTAGCTGCCAGGCTCTCACTGACTGCTGGAGGACACGGCCCACAGAGTCACCCCACCCTCCAATCAGCAAGAGCTGGGGCATGGCTCCTCTCCCGGATCCTGCCTGACCCATGCACAGTCATGGTTCAGAATCAGGAATGACACCAGAACAGGCATTGGCTCTTCCTCCAGGTAGGCTTCCAGGGTGACTTTACAAAGGTAAGGAAGAGAAGAAAGGCAGGAAGCCCATGTTCCTTCCCAGTACGAACTGGTAAACTTGCTCCAACCGGCTCAACCTTCCCAACTGCAGGCTCTATTCATGGAAGTCAGGCACTAAGTTCTGGAGCACGATGGAGCCAGGGCTCAGGCTCACAGCCTGGCCTGTGGTAGAAGGATGGGCTAGGAGCTCAGAAGACACCTCTCTTCTTGCTCCCTTCACAATTCAGTAGATGGTGGCTGTCCATGCCAGGGCTACCACACCTCTGAGCCTGTCTGTAAAATGGGCATACTACAGTAGCTCATGAAGGCTCCTGCACATCAACAGGAATGACATTTGACAACAGTCAGGGTCTGGCACATGGAGAGCTCCCTGGTGGCTCCCAATATCTGACTAGAAACTGTCCCTTCAGTGTATGGCTGCTGCCTTCTTCTTTTTACTTAAAGCAAAAGACGTGGCAGTTTTCACCAACGCTGAATCCATGGACTGGAGCAACAAGGATCAGCTGAAAGTGAGGATGTGCCGCAGGCTCCGTAGCACAATTAGCATTCTCCTAAACAAACGAGCTTCAACAGAGCTGTAATTAAGCAGGCCTGTAATTAAGTATATGCCCTTTATCATAACGATCATGCTTAAAAATGGCATGAAGCAGGGAACTGTGTTATTAATGCTGTAATCCCAGACTGAAGAGCGAGTACATAGAAATCTGCATGTCAGGCCTGTCACCGCGAGTGTTTGTAAAATACATTAAAGAAAGAAGCCCCCAAACAATGAGCTCGTTCAACTGTTCTTTTTACAACCAGGCAGCACAAGTCAAGAGGACTGTGAATGCTTACAGATCCCGAGGTTTAAACAAATAAAGCTGTAATCTGCTGCGTGCCCCACCCCCCACTGGAAAGAGGCTATGGAGCTGGTCTAGGCTTTGTTTTCTCCCTATCTTCGGCTGACCCAGATCCTGTCTTCACTGCTCTTGAGGAAGCTGCCCGATCCATAGGCTGCATTGCTTGGACATCGCCCACCACCACCACCCCAGGCCCTGCTCCTTCCCTCTCTGTGGAAACTATCATTTCACTTTCCAAAGCAACCCCAGAGCCTCCTCTGATGCCCCATCATGCCCTGGGGCATGCCTCCTTGACATCTCCACAAGCAAAAGGGACAAGGAAGGATTTCATCTTAGCATGCTTGATAGATAGTCATAAAATAGAGTTGTGAAAATGTAAACTTTAAAACAAGATCCTGTTCCCAGTTCTTCGGTTATTAGCTGCTAACAGTCACTGCTAACAGTCACTGTGTCAGGTGAGCCCAGGTGCCCTCAGAAGGAATGGTGACCGGGCTTACTGGCAGGTAGTCATTGCTGGAGTAATATTTAAATGCAGTCAGAGTGGTGGGAGACCTTTAATCTTGTGTACCTGCTTGAGGCTTGGGGCTTAGAGCAGTAAATAACCAGTGTCCCACCCCTTCCTCTGCTCTTCTGTGGCATTTCCAAAGTCCTTTGCAATTTGGGATGGGAAAGGTGCCAACAACTCAAGATCTCAAGGCCATTTCTCAAAACTCATTTGCAAACCAAAACACAGGCATCCTGATTTCTGGGTGACTCACTTTGGGGATATCTTTGTAAGATGTTTGTAGAGGCCTCCGGAGCTGTCTGCTCCATGACACTCCAATTGAGTTTACACAAGGCCAACGACTTCCTTCTAGGTCCCCAAAGCAATTTGTTTTGCCATGTTATTCATAAGCCAAAAGGAGCAATTTATCAGCCACAGATGGAGACTCCAGAGCCCTACGCACAGGAGAACGAAGGAGTGTGGGCGCTGGAGTCAGCCGCACGTGCAGTGGTGCCAGCTTGTTCACCATGTGGCCTTGGTAAGTCACCTAGCCCTGAGTCAGTTTCATCTGCTCCAGGATACTTAAGCTCTCCATCTGCAATGCTGGGTGGGCATGTGAGACAGCAGACATGAATGAGCTGAGCCCGGCAGCAGCCATTCATGCAGGATTTTCATATACAAAGCAGTGCCTGGTTTTTGGGGGAATGAGTTCAGGTCATAACTTCCTGCCCTCTATAATCAGGACAGAGGTTGATCTGTCTGAGCCTTTCTTTCGACTGTAAAGGAAAATGATAACATCCAGGCCACTCTTAAGTTGCAATGGGATTAAAAACAGGAAGCCGATGTCCAACTAACTTCTCAGTAGGTTGGGGTGGTAATATTATTGCTGTAGAGGAAATGGCCCTCCACAAGCCCCAGGCACCCATGTTAAACCATCTGACACGTGGGTATTATTCCAAAGGCATGATGCAATGCCTTTTCTGGGGTGACTTACAGGGTACCCAGTAGTGTCCTCCTTGGCATCTGCCCTCTCTGGAGTTACAGGTGGAGCTTGATGAAGCAGGAATGGAGGTCCTGGTGTAGTCTAGTACCATATAGGTAAGGAGTTAGATGTGAGGTGACTGAAGAAAACCAAGGCTGAGTCTCCCAGCTGACAGAACGACAGAATGCTACTGCAGTTAAATACCCTTGACATCGCAGCTAGGATCGTGCTATATCCCCCACAGGCACTAATGAAGGTCCGTATGCTCAAGAGACCTGGCATCATTAAAATACCATTTGCACTGTGGTTTTGACCTCAAGTCTGGACCTATGGGATTTCCTAGAGAATCATGGGAAGAAATGCCATGAAAGGGACATCTGGTCCATCATGAGTTGGGAAGGAAAAGGGTCACTGTCACCTCATGAATATGCCACCTCATCAGTATTCCTAAAACTTTACCTCCACTCATAGAGGGCACTAGGCTGCTCTATGCGGGGGCAGTCCACACTAGGCCTGACTGGTGGCTTTGCTCTGCTAAATGAACTTCTGCTTAAAACATCTGTGTTTTGACTGACTTCTTTCCTTCAAGAAGACGAGAACTAAGGGTATTCCCCAAGCTGAATGAATTCAATGGTTTGATGTGCCTTGGAAAAGAGTCCTAAAGGGCTGGGAGGACTGCTCAGCGATGCAGGGTTTGCTTAAGTATGTGCAAGGCCCTAGCTTCCACTCCCAGCACCGCAGACAGAAGTGGAAACAAAAACAAAACTTGTAAAGAAGTCAGAGGTTAAACTACAGGTGCCTCAGGTTCTGTTAAGCACAGGTCATCCGCACCTCACATATACATAATCATCTCCAGATCCCATCTCTACACAAAATATTTGACACTGTCACTTTGAGGGGTGCATCCTTAGTACCCCATATTCCACATCCTGAGTACCAAGAGGCCTCAGGCCCCTGCTTAGAGCAGCCACTCCTCTAATGCAGACAGCTGGTTAGGTGAGGGAGGTTCTTGGAGAGCTCTGAGACCAGAAAGGGCAGAAGGACATGCCCAGCACCCAGAAGGGACTAGAAACCTGGCTAGAACTGCTATATCCCTCCATGGGGAAAGCCTTTTAACTTTATAACTCTGTCATGGCTTAGCTCCAAAACCAATTGCACTTGGCTTAAGGTGAAGACAGTTGTCTCAGGATCATGTCCATGGGAGTAACAGGGGTGGGGGTGGGGGTGGGGGTTGGGGCTCTGTGGTCAGGAGGCCTGGGGGGCTGTGCTCACACCTGCTGCTCCAAGATGGAATTCTGAAGCCTGTTAGTGAGCTGGAGATTAAGCAGGCAGCCTGACTGTGCAGAAAGAAGAGCAGAGTCTTGGCCCAGGGAGGCCCATTCCCAAGTTCTCAGTGAGACAGGCCTCCTCTAGGCACGTCACTGTAACTGGAGTCAAACTGGGTGGCCACTGGACAGGCCCTGCTGGGTGAGCCTCACACACACCCAGCTTCCTGTAGACAGGCATCCGAGGAGGGGTGCACCTTCCTTTCCAGGGCCCCTTTTCCCTTTAACACCAACACAAACAATTTTAAATTGTACTTTTTTGAATGTCTCCATATATGAATCTGTTTTCCAAGCAATCCATTCCTAAGGCCAGCTAAGTTAAAATATCCTGAAGTCCGGAGCCCCAATCCCAAGCAGGGGTCTGTAAGGGCCTTGGGCCCCCCAGCTGTTTTCTGTGCATTTACATGTGTCTTCATGTGTAAAGAAAAATGTGTATTCATATATGTGTGTGCACGTGTACATGTATGCACATGAACCCAGAACCACAGCGTAACTGTTCTACACCTTTCCCCTTAGCTGTGGAACTTCCCATATCAGAAGGCAAAGCTCTAACTCTAACTCTGACTTTTTTTTTTTTTTTAACAATTTCATAGGAGTATGGGGCAGAGACCTACAGCCATCTCCCAAGACAGCTTCATCCCAAACGGCTGCTAGAAGTGTCATAAAAGGCCTGTGGGCTGGAGAGACTAGGGACAGTCTCAGTCTTGTAGATGGGCCATTCCCAACTATCCAGGCTAGCCAGGACGGCCAGATCAGAAGAACCACCTGGGAGACTATCCTAGCTAGTCTTTGGTCAACTTGTCACACGTTAGAGTCATCTGGGAAGAATAACCTGCAATGGAACAATGTCTCCATCAGATGGTCTGGAGACAGGTCTATGAATATTTCCTATTTTACTGAAAAATAATTTTTATACAATATATTTTGATCATGTTTTCCCCTTCCCTGTGGAGCACTTTCTTAATTAATCACCGATGAGAAAGGCCCCAGGTCACTGTGGGTGGTGCCATCCCTGGGTAGGTGGCCCTGGATGGTATAAGGAAACAGGCTGAGTAAGCCAAGGGAAGCAAGCCAGGAAGTAGCACCCCTCACGGCCTCTGCTTCAGTTCCTGCCTCCAGGTTCCAGCCTGACTGCCTTCAGTCATGGACTGGGATATGGAAGCATAAGATGAAACGAACCATTTTCCTCTCAGGCTGCTCAGGCCATGGTGTTTTATTACACCAATACCAACTCTAAGACAGACACTGGTACCAGGTTTGTGGGGTACGCTGCTACAGATCTTACCATATGTTTGGAAGGACGGAGGAGGCATTTGAACTTTGGGCTGGAAAAGCCATTAAGTAAAAAGCTTAATGAGCTCTTGTGGGGAGTTGGAAACACAACACAGAGTGGAGCAGGGCCAGAGCCTGGTTTGTGCACGCAGAAGTCAGGGCTCTATCCACGAGTAAGAAGAGCGTGCAGTCCTGGTCATCGGGGGCTGAAGAACTGGATGTGATTAACAGGAGACCAGAGCCACTACAGTGAAGCCTTTGCTTTGCTGGTACAATTAATATTGGTTATGTGGAGCTGAAGAATAAGCTGTGATTAAGAAGAGAACAGGATCGCCGAGGCAAAACCTTCTGAAGGTGTGTGTGTGTGTGTTCCCTCATCACACAGCAGTTATGGCCCGGGTGGGCCAAGCTGCAACTCATGCTGGCAAAGCTTGGTCATGTGTGCATCACTTCCAGGTGGTACTGGCTTCAAGGGCATGAAGAGGCCATTGAGAGCAGTGGCAACTTGGCATCATGAGAGCCCAGGAGTGCCTACTGGTGAAGGCTAGGTCTCAGCTGCAATAGAAGCCTCAGGACTGGTGCAGTCATGAAGAGAAGTTGAAGCCTGGCACTATGTGGCAGGGAGAGTCCCTGAACAGAGTCTAGGAGAGGCTATTGGTGAAGGCACAGCATTTGGGGGATGCAGTACAATGAATGACCAGCAAGGACAACAGCAGCTGTGTAGTGGAGTCAGCCTGAGCCTGTGGGAGGAGCCATGAGTGTTATGAATGGCAGAGCCTGAGGGGTGGAGCTTATGAGTCCCATGGAATTCAGAGGCTCTTAAATGAATTCCACACATCACATACCAAGCTCTTGCTGTTATACTGTTGGCCTTTAGTTTTGCTTTGATATGATTATAACTGGGCTCTGGCTTTTCCTATTTGAAATATAATGTTACCTGTCCCCTCAACACACACACTTTTTTTTTTTCTTTTCTTTTTTTGATGTTACAGGAGCCCACAGTTAGGAGACTTCAGATATTTGGAGAGACTTTTAACTTTGAAAAAGACTGGTTATTTTAAAGACTCTGAATTTTATTTTTATTTGTTTTATTTATTTTTAATTAAAAAAACTTATTGGCTTATGTCCACTGTACATAGTAATAGGTTCCATAAAGACTTTTTTGTTTGTGTTTTGTTTTTCAAGAGAGGGTTTCTCTGCATAGCCCTGGCTATCCTAGAACTTGCTTTGTAGACTATGCTGACTTCAAACTCAGAGATCCACCTCGCAAGTGCTGAGATTAAAGGTTGTGCACCACTACAGACCTGTCAGAGACTGAATTTTTAAAGTGTTTGGATTTTTAATGACTGTGGGGCTTTTAAAAATTGAAATATGCTTTATTTTGTGATATTGGTATAGAGACATTGGGGATAAACATAAAAGGAAAGATTATGGATTAATAGCAATATATTGGTGTGTCAAGTTGATAAGAAGCCAATCTAGGTTTTTTGTTTTGTTTTGTTTTGTCAGCTTGACACAAGTTAGAGGTATATGTAAAGAGGAAACTCAATTGAGACAGTACAGGCTGTCAATCATGTTGCTCACACAAGTCTGTGGGGGCCTTTTCTTGACTAACGATAGATGTAGAAGGACCCAGACCACTGAGAGGCAGTGCCCCCTGTGCCTGAGATCCAGGTTGGTACAAGGAAGCAAGGTGAGTGACTGAAGTAGAGCAAGCCACTAAGCAACATTCATTTATCCATGGATTCTGCTTCAGCCCCTGCCTCCAGCTTGCTACCCTGACTTCCTTTGATGATAGACTGTGATGTGGAAGGGTATGATGAAACAAGCTCTTTCCTTCTCAGGTTTGTTCATGGTGTTTTATTATATTAAATGAAACCCTAGTTAATATAGGGGATGAGCTGGTGCAGGTGGTTGGGGCAATGGGAATAGAAGCAGCGTACATGGAGGAACGGAGGGATCCGGGGTGACACAATGGGATACCAGGGATTGTTATGAGGATGGGAACCCAGGAGGCAGCTGGGCTAAGCTGGGGCTTCCATCTGACATGTGTTTTTGTGGGGGCACTTGTGATGCCCAAGAAAAGAAAATGGGTTCATGAGAGTTGGATCACCATGGACAAGAAGGTTAGGACTAACTAGTAAGGACAAGAGAAATAAGTAGTACTTGGCCTGGTGCACTGAGGTTGTTTGTGTGTGTGTGCACGTGTGCATGTGCGTGTGCGTGCATGTGTGTGTGTGTGTGTGTGTGTGTGTGTGTGTGAGAGAGAGAGAGAGAGAGAGAGAGAGAGAGAGAG
>JADRCC010164274.1:0-34856 GCA_019843855.1 Hylomyscus alleni
CACACACACACACACACACACACACACACACACACACACACAAACAATGACCACTAACATCAAAATAACAGGAACTAACAATCACTGGACATTAATATCAAAGGGAAAACCCACCAAGAGGACAGCTTAATTCTAAACATCTATGCTCCAAATGCAAACACACCCACATTCCTAAAAGAAACATTACAAAGGCATAAATCATACATTGTTCCCTACATATTAATAGTGCATGACCTAAACACCCCACTCTCACCAGTGGACAGGCCATAGAGACAGAAATTAAAAAGAGAAATACAGAACTAACAGAGGTTATGATTCAAATGGATTTAACAGATATCTGTATAACATTTACCCCAACCACAAAAGAATATACCTTTTTCTCAGCAGTTCATAGAACTTTCTCCAAAATTGACCATATTATTAGTCATGAAACAAACCTCAAGAGATACAAGAATATTGAAGTAACACCATGCATCCTATCAGATCACCATGGGGTTAGCTGGACTTCAACAACAACTGAAACAACAGAAAGCTTACATATTCATGGAAACTAAACAACTCTTTACTCAATAATT
This sequence comes from Hylomyscus alleni, assembly GCA_019843855.1. Classification (NCBI taxonomy): domain Eukaryota; kingdom Metazoa; phylum Chordata; class Mammalia; order Rodentia; family Muridae; genus Hylomyscus; species Hylomyscus alleni. The sequence goes on from JADRCC010164274.1 coordinate 576, forward strand.
ACTGGATCAGGGAAGAAATAAAGAAATAAATTAAAAACTTTCTATAATTTAATGAAAATGATGGCACAATATACTCAAACATATGGAGTACTATGAAAGCATTGCTTAGAGGAAATTTCATAGCACTAAGTGCCCTTATAAAAAAATTTTTAGGGTTCTCATACTAACGAATTAAAAGTTCATCTGAGTACTCTAGACAAAAAAGAAACAAAAACACCCAGTTGGAGTAGACAGCAGGATATAATCAAATTCAGGACTGAAATCAATCAATTAGAAACAAAAGGAATAAGCCGGGCGGTGGTGGCACACGCCTTTAATCCCAGAACTTGGGAGGCAGAGGCAGGCGGATATCTGAGTTCGAGGCCAGCCTGGTCTATAGAGTGAGTTCCAGGACAGCCAGGGCTACACAGAGAAACCCTGTCTCGAAAAACAAAAAACAAAAAACAAAAAACAACAACAACAACAACAAAAAAAGAAACAAAAGGAACAATACAAAGAATCAAGGAAACCAAAAGCTGGTTCTTTGATTAAAAACCAATGAGAAAAACAAACCCTTAGTCAAATTAACTAAAAAGCAGAGAGACACTACCCAAATGAACAAAATCAGAAATGAAAAAGACATAAAAATTGAAAGAATCATTAGGTCTTACCTCAAAAATCTGCATTCAAATAATTGGAAAATCTAACTGAAGTGGATGATTTTCTAGACAGACACCAATTACCAAAGCTCAATTATGTCAGGCAAGTCATATGAATTGTTTTATAATCCCTAAGGAAATAGAAGGAGTCATTAAAAATCTCCCAACAAAAACCAGCCCTGGGTCAGATGGTTTTAGTGCAGAATTCTATCATACTTTTAAAGAAGGGCAAATACCAATACTCCTCAAACTATTCCACATAATAGAAACAGAAAGAACACTGCCAAACTCATCCTATGATGCCACAGTCACCCTAATTCCTAAATTACGCAAAGACTCAACAAAGAAATGAAATTTCAGACCAATTTCCTTTATGAACATTGACGGAAAAATACTCATTAAAATACTTACATGCCTAATCCTTGAACACATTAAAAGTATCATCCACCATGATCGAGTAGGCTTCATCCCAGGAATGCAGGCATGGTTCAATATACAAAAATCCTTCAACATGCCGGGGCAGTGGTACCACACACCTTTAATCCCAGCACTTGGGAGGTAGAGACAGGCAGATTTCTGAGTTCAAAGCCAGCCTGGTCTACAGAGTGAGTTCCTGGACAGCCAGGGATACACAGAGAAACCCTGTTTCAAAAAGACAAAACAAACAAACAAACAAACAAAAAACAAAAAACAGAATATCAGTGACTCAGGCAGTAAGGTCAAGAATTAATAAATGGGCTGGGTGGTGGTGGCACACGTCTTTAATCCTAGCACTTGGGAGGCAGAGGCAGGCAGATTTCTGAGTTCACAGCCAGCCTGGTCTACAGAGTGAGTTCCAGGACAGCCAGGGCTATACAGAGAAACCTTGTCTCAAAAAGCAAACAAAAAAAATTAATAAATGGGACCTCATGAAACTGAAAAGCTTTTGTATGGCAAAGGACACTGTCAATTGGACAAAACAACAGCCTACCAATTGGGAAAATATCTTCACTAATTCTACATCCAACAGAGGGATAATAATATCCAAAATATTCAAAGAACACTAGAACTTAGACTCCAAAAATATCAAATAACCCAATCAAATGTGGGGTACAAAGATAGAGAATTATTAACAGAGGAATCTCAACTGCCAATGGAATATTATTCATCTATTAAAAATAAGAACATCATGAATTTCACAGGCAAATGGATGGAACTAGAAAATATCATCCTGAGTGAGGTAACCCATGCCTAAAAGGACATGCATGGTATGCATTCACTGATAAGTGGTTATTAGCCTTAAAGTTCAGAATACCCATGATACACCCCACAAAACTAAAGAAGTTAAGCAAGAATGAAGACTAGGTGAGAATGCTTGAATCTCATTTAAAAGGGGGACCAAAATAGTCATGGAAGGCAGATGGGGGGCATATGTTGGAAGGAGATTTGCTACAAAAATAGAGAGACAGGATCAGGCTTGGGGAGAGACAGGAGAGAGGACTAGAGGGCCAGGAGATATGAATGAAATATGTATCTGCCAGAGATGTGGAGAGGAGGCAATCTCTAGGAAGTTCCAGAGACCTGGCATGAGGGAGGCTCCCAGGAGTCAATGCAGGTGACTTATCAGAAATGCTCAACACTAGGGACATGGAACCTTAGGAGACCACCTCTAATAGCCAGAGAAGACCCCCAGAGGATAGATAGGGACTCCAAACCACCTGCAAAACTTTTGACCCAAAATTTGTCCTGTCTAAAAGAAATGCAGGGACAAAGATGGAGCAGAAACTGAAGGAATGGCTCACCAGGGACCAGTCCAACTTGAGACTGATTAATGGGCAGACACCAATCCCTCACACTACTATTGATACTATGTTATGCTTGCAGACAGAAGTCTAGAGTGGCTGTCCTTTGAGAGGCTTTAGCCAGCGTGCAGAGGCTTCATGTACCAGGGTAGGGAAAGACCAGATGGAGTGGCTGCCCTCTCAGAGTTGAAGGAGAAGGGACATGGGGGAAGGAATTCGACCAGTGTGGTCCAGGAAGGGGTCAGGGTTAGTGCTGTAAATCAATCAATCAATCAATCAATAAATAACTTTTAAAAAGAAAATATAATCATTAAAAATGTTAAATTAATGTGAATGTGATGCTAGCATAAGGCTTGAAGCATAAATAGGGACTAAGGAATTGAAAACTTGTAATCTTATTTTTATATTTTAAATCCATTCAATAAATTGTCTTTCTCCTGTGTAAACAATTCTTCTCTTATTTGATCTTAGGAGAATAAGAACCACAGTTGAATTGAAGTATAATATTTAACAAAATAAAATATCTATCTATATATCATTACAACTTTACAAATTCAATTTCAATAGTGGTATTGCCATAAGGCAAGAAGAAAGTTTTAAATATTTTCCCAAAGAATCAATATTTGAAATTGATTACTTTTACTTTATTTATTTTATTTATTTTATTTTATTTTATTTTGATTTTTCGAGACAGGGTTTCTCTGTATAGCCCTGGCTGTCCTGGAACTCACTCTGTAGATCAGGCTGGCTGTGAACTCAGAAATCCGCCTGCCTCTGCCTCCCAAGTGTTGGGATTAAAGGCGTGTGCCACCACTGCCTGGCTGATTACTTTGATTTTTTTTTCTTAAGTTATGATGAATATAACTTAAGAAAAAATATAGAAGTCAGCTGGATAATTCAACTAAAGTAAAATTTTCCTTATACTGTTGCATCTCAATACAATTCACAGCTGTATAAATAATGTCATTCATAAACAGAACTGGGAAAATTCAATTCGGTCTCTATTAATGCAGATTGTGCTAAAAATTTTCCACTTTTGTTTGCTTAAGGAACATGTATGTCTTGGTGCACAAAAGCTCTCTTGTGTTCATATAATTGGTTTTTTTTTGTTGTTGTTTTGTTTTTTAAAGAAAGAAAACATTAACCACCACCGTCAAATCCTACGGGCACTGCGCAATCGTCTTTCCAGCGAGGTCTATATTTTCAGACATGACGTATGTTACTGATTGTGGAACAAAATGCACTGCATAATTTCTGTGTTTGTCTAAATTTGACAAAGCAGCTGGAGGAGAGAGTTACTGGTTGTTCTTTCCCCAGATTTTCTTTCTTCTCGCTCTGAGGAATTCTTTTTCAGAGCACACACAACACAATCCAAGAGAGGAGGCTGTTCCGGATGAAGCACACTCGGTCTTAAACAGGTTCTAAAGCGGTCTAAACGTGGAGCTTTAGAAGCTGACGATACCTACTCTGTGGAGGCCTGACAGTAAGTCATGTAATACATCGATGATTTTATGAGCTTCTCGGTTCGTAATTCCAGATGGTGTGTCTGTACCCCGGCTGTGCACCCCGCGTAAATCATCTCACTCATAATCAACAAATATCCAGAAGCACTTTAATTGCGGACGTTTATTCATGCCAGTTATTTATAACTTTTAATAGGATTTTGTTGAAGAACGTGGCGTCCCTTGTTTTTCATGTTTTTCTGGAGGCCAGGGTTGAGCTTCTATTAAGCTTTAAGTAAGAGGTTTTCTTGAGAGTTTTCTGTGTATTTGTGGCTCAGCCTTAAGACATGCTCTGGAGTATATCCTGTTCCTCTCAGTCAGTGCCTTCTCCTGCCAATTCTATTTTCAACTAAAAAGAATTTCCAAGGAATAGCATGTTTGCCACAGTTGAAAAATGATTGCCGTTAATGCCAGGGTCTGGGTATCAGCTCCCCACCCACCATCATTAATCTTAATTAGAAAACTAATGCAAAGGTTTTTACCATTTGCAATTAATATGGAAGCTAATTTGGATTCAGATTCCAAGCCACATTCACTGTCTGCCTGTGTTGGAAAACATGTTTTCTACCTGCCAGTACCAATATTGTCTTAGTAAACAAGGACAGGGCAGCACATTGACTGACATTGGAATAATCTGTGTCGACCATATGCATTAATCTTATTTAGAAAGTCAAGCTGAACTTTGTCAAAGGAGAAAGGTGTGTTTGTTGGGGGAAATATTTAGTTCAAGACTGTGCATAGTGTCTAAGAGAACAGTTTGCCCTTAGAATTTCTCCCATTGAGAAGGTGGATTTAACCTTCTGTGATGAAGGCCTCCATCTTTCTGGTAGTACTCCACAGTTGTTGAGAAAAACATGTGATGCGTGTACTCTTCAAGGGGGACTCACATCTTCTTGTGATAACCTTGTTTTGAAATAATGGGGCAATTCATATTAAATAATGGTTGAAATAATTTCTAAATCCTTAGAGTCATTTCTCGAACTGGCAAAGCTTGTGAACTAGGTTTTATTTGCATGCACATAAACTAGGGTTTATTTGTATACACAGTAGTTTATCAAATCATACAGATACTCATCTACATACAATCATACACAAAGAACTCTGAAAAAGGATGGGTAAGACATGTTTAACAGTAGCAGTCACGCCAAAACCAAAATTGTTGGTACTTAAGGTTAACCTAAGGACTAAGCTTCACCCTTTATGTGATTTCTTACAACTCCTCTGTGAGAAGACGTGTTACCAATACACAAATGCTCAGTCTAGTTTCATTTATCTGTGATGTAAAAATTTAACTACAAAAATTTTATAAAAAGAGACAAATTTTTCACTGTATTTTAATACTAATTGAAAGAAAAATAATGTTAATTTAGTTAGAGATGACATATATGTATGTATATATATTATGTATAATGTAACATATATGTATGTAATATGATATATAATGTAATATATGATATACAGTATATAACATGATATATATCACAGTAATTTATGAATCTCATGTAGGATTTTACAATAGTGATAGCATTTTAAAAAAAACTGAAAATTAGTGTGATCAATAACTATTTTTGATGATATGTCTGTTTCAACTCTCTCAAGGGAACCCAAAGCCTTTCTTCAACCAAATCAGGGTCAATTTCTTGCACTACTAAGAGGTGGTGCTATTAGCATTGGGGAGGACTGGCTACTGTGATGGTTTGTCCTTCTGTATCCCATATTTGCTCATCCCTGTCATGTTAATTTCATGATGGAATGGTGTTTTTTTATTACATGGTTTTATGTGTGAGTACAGTGATTTCCAGTATTAGATGTCTAACCATCAGAATTCTATTAAAATAAGGTTATTCTTGTTCTGAAAGATCGTGGAAGAACTAACAGGGGGATCCTTTATGTAGACAATATCCATTATTCTTTTTTTAGAAAGTCACATTTGTTGATGTCCACAAAAGGGTTTTATTTTGTTTCTGAAATCTCAGTTGCCAACTAAATCAAAAGCCTATTTCCAATAACTGCCCATACATAGCTCACAAACTCCTATAGTTCATTTCCTTTCACTCCCCTGTGAAATGTGAGATAGAGGAGCTTAAATTCTCTTGCACTGAACATTGTTAGACACCTAGTTTGAGTTTCTAAGTGTTTCTTGGTAAATAAAGCATTGTCTTTATTATCTAAATTCTAGTTATGAACTCTTTCATTAAGACCTGAGGGCAACTGTGCCAATCAACATGAATTAGGAAATGGATTTGAAAACTCCAGTCTAGAGAATAATCCCAGCAGCATGCAAATGCTTTGTAATGAATTTGAAAATGCTCTAACTGTGGAGCGTATCACTGTCTTCTTTTGGTGTTTGCTTTTAGGCTTGCTATCTATAACACTGTAAACCAAGAAAAGAAATGACTGTCACATAGAAAGCCTGCATTCATGGTGTGAATCCCCACATTACATTAGCTCTACGTGTCAAGAGACACTAATGCCAAATTGACTATTGTAACAGGTAGCAGTATGTTTTTCTTGTTTGTTGGACTCCCTTTAGAATCAATATGATTTTTCTTTCTTGGGCTAGGAAATACATGCATATGACTAACATATGACATGGTATTAACATGATAGCATGTGTTGAGGATAAGGACTGGCTAGAACCAAACAACATTGAGCAATACATTAATAATTTGGCTCACAAATTTAATTCTGTATTATTTAAGGCCATTGAACATCCAGAAAATATGTACTAATCACGAATGACAGTTTTTCATATTGATCATTTTATAATGGCATTGACTTATATGTAATGTGTGATACACTGTTATAACTTATAATGATTTTAAACTTGTGGGTAAAATCAGTTGATCCAGACATTGTATGTTTTAAAGTGTATTTAAAGGTGAAATACCTAAAATAATACCAAACAACACTGTCAATATTGTACTCTTAATTTGTGAAAGATATCATCTTATAAAGTTTAAATATTGAGGGGCTAGAAACATGACTCAGAGGTTAAGAGCATTGGCTGCTCTTGCAGAGAACATGGGTTCAATTGCCTGTAACTCATTTCAGAGAATATCATGTTCTCTTTTGACCTCCTCAGGGACAAGGTACACACATGGCAAACAGACATACATGCAGGCAAACATTCATAAAATAAAAATAAATGAAGATATACATTTTAAATCTTCAAATATTTGCCTTGATCTCTGAGGAAAATACAAGAAACAGGGAAAACACTAAACAAATGGATACATATATTTTTCTACAAATATATGTTGAGTTCAAATAAATACTTTGAACTAAGTAAAATGGAGCTTAAAAGTATAAAATAGGAGTGTTTTATTAAATCAAGTCACACAAACTTTATTTTTAAGTAAAAATAAAATTAACATCTCTTGGATTTTGTGTGTGTGGAGTCAGATATATGAGTAGTTCTATTCTATTATTTTCTGTATATATTTTGGTGCTCCACTACAGTCCACAAAGCTCCAGAAAGTAATGGATGATCACTGGGATTATTCATCAGAGCATAAAACTGAGCAGGCAGTGCTGTGGGAAGATTTGTTTTCTATAAGCCAACATTTGTAATTCTGGGCTTTTTCTTCTCAAAGAATTTGCATAGCCATGCTGAAGACTCCAACACCTCTTCACACGATGCTCTCTTCTCTATCCGCAGAAAATATTCCTATGGCAGACAGTATGAGAGACATAGGTGTTCACAGCATATGAGCTCTCAAATTCTATTTTAGAAATAAAATTAGAGAACTGTAGTATAGTTTTGGGGTGCTATATTTGCATTGCTTCTTTTTTTTTTTCTATCCACTTAAAGAGAAATTTAAGCAGCAATACTTACATTCACAATAGAAAACTAATCATTCTCTATGGCAAACTCCAGGATAGCACACACCAACTTTACAATAATTAGATGAAGTTTCATGGGAAGCGGCCTCTCTCCACAGGCGACTGGCGTGTGAGAACACACATTTCTTTGTTGGTAATCAGCCTGTCTTCTGGATCCCTTCTTACCTGCTATGCAAAATTGGACGCAACACTTTCCACCTGGTTTCTAAATGTTTTGTCTGCCAGCAGGCAGCTTGTCACCTTGAGCTGACTTAACCAATTAGTTTGCCTTTCTGGTTCCTGGCTAGACTTGACTCATGTGAAGCTTCAATTCCATCTCAGTGGAAGTTTAAACTGTGACCTTTAAGTGAATAAGTGGTGTATAAGCTGCAGGAACGAATTTGTGTCATGAAAAGCAGGTAGCACCTGTGAAAGACACACTAATGTTAACAAGCATTCCTCTATCAGTCTTCACTCTGGACACTACTGATTTCCCAGTAACTTGACACAAATTCCCCTTTTCCAAATTGTCTAGCTAAAAAGTTGTCATGTGGTGTTGTGACACGGATGATCCGCATAGAGCAATATCTGAAGCAAAGCATTCCAAATTTATTAAATTACAAATTTTCCACATGGCAATTTGTAAAACATTGTATCTGAAATTGATTAAATAAAATTATTACTGCTATGTACAGAACGACGTGAAAATTGTTAGAGGACATGGTGGCTATTCCTGGTTGTCAGCTTGGCTACATCTGGGATGAACTACAGTCTAGAAGTGTAGGGCACTCCTGTGATCTAGATCTTGAGGCATAATGGGCATGAAAATTTAGGCCCAGGCAAGGGAGTACATGCCTTTAATCCCAGGAGACAGAGGCAAGCAGAACTCTGAGTTCAAGACCAGCCCGGGAACAGAGCAAGTTCCAAATCCAGGCATGGTGGCACACACCTTTAATTTGGACAATACTTTCTACTTGAGGCCTACATCAAGACAATGGAAGAAGGAAGGGTTTGTTCTTTGTCTGCTTTCACTTACTTGCCAGCACATCTCTTGGAACCTACTTCTTCATGATTCCAGCATATACAGAAGACCAGGTGAAACCCCTAGCCTCCTGGGATTGACTGAGCAACTACTAGATTCTTGAACTTTCCACTCACAGCTGCCCATTGTTGGATTAGTTGAACTGCAGACTGTTACTCATTCCAAAAAATTTCCCTAATTTTTAAAGACATCCCATATGTGCTGTGGCCCTAGAGAACTCTGACATGGAAGGCCAACTTTGTCCAAAGAAGCCACTGATGTCAACATAAGCCTAAATCATGCATTCCTACTGACAGTCTAACTTCACATGTTTGAAGAGCATCAATATCTAAATATATAAACAAGGAGGAGGTCTGCTGGTCAATGATGTCAAGTAGTTAAAGCAGAATAGAATGTAGGTTCGATTGTTTCTTGAGAACTCAAGGAAGTAATGATTAACTGTTATCTATGTTCATAGTAGATTTAACTGGAAAGGACAGGTCTGATGAAACTCAAAGTCTAATTTTTTTTAATTGAAACAAAATAACTCTATAATATGTAGTAAAGTTATAACTATAATGAAATGTAGGCAAAGAGCATTGATGGGATTCCTTCTAACAACACTATCAATTTCTGAAATATCAACTGTATTAAAAATAGAAAGGAGTGTAGGTGCTGGGCATAGTGCCATTCAGACCTGAGAAGTGGGGAGCAGCAGGAATATGGGGCTGCTTTGACCTGAGTACTGTGTTCCAAGTCAGGCTGTGCTACAGTTAGGGTTCATCTCTCCAAAACATAAGAGGAATGTTTGTCATTTTTCATGATATAATTAATTTTATAATCTAAATTTATACAAATATATAGCTTAATATGATTTGCACAAAGACAGAGAAAATATACTTCATGTTGCTAAAAACGACTGAGAAAAAAATACTAATTTATCATTTTTATAACCACCTTAATTGTGCATTTGTATAAAACTTAAATCATAAACACATTGTAATTTTTATAAAACTATAACGTAGAGTAATTTGTTACAGGAAGATCTCATTGTGGGTGAGATATTTAATGTTCATCCCTAGTAACATTTAACATATTACATGTCTACCTAAATCTAGATTTTAAAATAGTCGCAAACAAACTTCTTGAATTACTAAGTTACTTCTAAACTTCATATCAGAGTTCAGTGAGTCAAAACCACACAAACCTCCCCAGAAATTGAAAAATAAAAAATAAAGAAAAGAAACTTTATTACAGGCATTTTAGCACTCTGTGGCAAAGGAGTGTTTTAGGGATAGACAGTGGGAAAGTAGAGGATTGTGAATATCTTGTTTCTACTGAGGAATATCACACTGTGGAAGATAGCATGGCAGCAGGTGAACACCTGAATTGCTATTGCATGAGAAAGTGAGAATATGTTGATTAAATAAGAAAATGCATTGGAAACAACCATGAAAATAATTGTAAATTTTATTATGTGAAAAATTAAGAAATAATGTTTCTAAGAGTACATTTTAGGAAAATAGAAAGAAAAAAAAAACAGCTAAAGAACAAACTGACACCAAATATAGTACAAATATTAGTACCCAAACAATTCGTCCTCAAATGGGTGCAGACTCCTCCAGAACAAGGCAAGGCAAAAAATATCCATGTGAAGATATGCAGACTAACAGCCACTACAAAGCAGGATTCGACAAGGCCGGGGTGTCGTTTCTTTTGATGCCATTTGGTAGGTAGGTTTAAGTCTAGGTCCTGATCCTGAGTTTTACTGATTTTTTTGCAAATTTGAGGTTGCTTAAGCTGGCAGGACCATAAACTGAACCAATCAGTAAGGAAAACAAGCTGGGATTGTTTTGTGAAAGTGAGCTTTTCTTGCACAAATGACCAAGTAGTTCAATTTCCAATTCGTTGTCTCAGAGAAATTCTACCAAAAGCACACTGAGAGGAATGTACAATTAAGATGCAGAAAAAAGTTGGTTGTCATGAGTAAATATTGCATCTAATGAGTGTAACATCTAAATCTCATAGATGAAACAAATACGTCATTACAATCACATGGGGTATTGCACATCAGGAAAAATGAATGAATGACTGCTGTGTGCATAAATAATTTATGGTTAAAATACCTAATGGATAATGACAAACAGATTATAGTCTTCGGATAAAGCTGGAACATTTCTACAAACAACAGAAACTGGGCTTTATAAATGGGATGAATACTTAGAAAACCCAATTTTAGAAGGTGAGTCATGTTTTGTATTAGGTTCTTTTTGATTTATTTAGTCTTTCTCTGATTTTTAATAAATGGTAGATTTTGTTTTGCTTTGCCCCAATTACAAAAGGGAGACATTATATTTTGGATGTACACAATACTTTTAAAATTTACAAGAACTAAGCATTTTTAAATATTTTTATTTTAAAGGACTTGTTTTTCAGTGCACAAGTAAAAATGTTGAGTAATTGGTAAATATTTTCATGAAAGTTATTAAATACAAAAATTTAAAAAGTTCTGACACAATTGTGTGTGATTTTGGAAGCATAAATAAATGCTTAATTTCTAGTAAGTTTCCTAAAATCCAAACCTTTCATGCATATCCCTCACACACACTGCCATGAAGGCTAAGGGTGTCCTATTTGCTCCTTCAATGAGTTCCCGTCTCCCTTATCAAATGGGTGACATGGTTTTCTTCTCTGCAGATCAACTTCACTTCAAAGTCATTTTCTTTATCATTAAAAACATTTTATTTCTTCATTTCATCTGTATAAACAAACATAAACTTTCACCCTTTCTTGGCCTTCTTTCCTGATGAAAAACTCAATATCCCCAAATATCTCTAGTGTTTAAAACAGGAGAAACATTTTCCACATTTATTTCATTACTCAACATTTTTAAGAACAATGATTCTTTCAGAATTGCCCTCAAATTCCACTGAATTAAAATTTCAATACTCAAAGTAGAAGTACTGATTTAAAATTAGTGATAATAATCATAAGCTTTGAAGTCATAACAGCTAAAAAATAAGGGAGCCTTTTCTGTCATACAGCTAGTGTATGACAGAGTTATTATGGTGGGAAATAGAAGCTCCCAGCATGTTACCCAGTTAGATGCACCCAGCACTCAATCTATCCCATGTTCTGTAAGGAGGCCAGGTATATAGACCTTATGTTAATTGGAAGTGCGCTTTTCTCCATTAAAGGTAATGCACAGAATCCTATTGGAGGAAGCACACTCATAGTTCACGGATCCCAGTGGACTGGAACAGCAAAAGCTCATCAAGTGCCAAACCCTCTGCAGGCAAACCGATTCAACTCATTTACAAAGTGAGATCTAGGACTGAACTATTTCATCGAATATTGCTATCCACAGCCTCACAGTCTCTTTAATAGAAACAATTTGTTAATAAAACAAGCAGTCATGAAACAGGCACATCTGTTTACAACAGTGCTTTTATATTTCTGATGCTTGTGCCTGTTTTCATTACTCATAGATAAAGGAAAACAATTAGGTCTGGAATCCATCAGGAAGAAAAGACACCACTTACCAGCGGATCAGAGAAGACAGCATCGGCCTGGTATCATGTCTGCATCTCAGATTCTTGTTGTCACCTTCCAGGATTTCTCAACCCATAAAGGTAATAGATCTTCAAGCAGCTAAAAGCTATAATAGCAACATATTTTATCCCTGGCCTCTTAAACGATATCGCCTTGATCTAAATGGTCTCTCAGTTTCAGCAATTACCTCACAAGGTTTTTCTCTGTTTTGACTTAGGACCATTCGCCCTATCCTCAAATAACAGTAAAATTCTAAGAACTTTTGTCAAAAGAACACGATGATCCCAGCCCTGCAGTACATTTGTGGGAGTTTATCTTTTTATTCTGTTTGATTATGTTTTTGATAATTTATTTTGGCTATTTATATAATTTTTCCTGAAATATTGTAGTTCCTTAAAGAAAACAAAAGGAATATAATGGGAATCATACAAAGCCAAAACAACATAAAAAGCTGTTTCTTGGCAATAGGAGGTTTTGATCTCTGGGGAATAAAATGAATACATACATTGTTTTGATGAGATGACCCTTGCTTAAGAACAGCAAGCCGATAAATTAGAAATACATCTTTTCAATGTTTTATTAATAAAATTTAATTTTATGTATTAGTGGGAATCAGTATCAGTTTTAAAGTTTAGTTTCCAGTATCCTTCAATGTCTTAAATATAAAGTTGAATTCCTTGAAAATTAATGAAAAATATTTTTGTATATTAACATATCATGAGTTCATTAAATCAAGCCTTTCTTTTACTTCCATTTTACTTTGCAATATACAGAAACACAGACCTTAAAATACTTTAAGGCTTGTTATATTCAGTTTTGTATTTTAATTTGTGTGAAGGAGAAAGAAAATGAGGGACCTATCTTCCTGTGAGTGGTTTGTTTCATTTAATGTAACATTCTCCAACCTCATACATTTTACTAAAATGTCACAATTTCATTCTTTCCTAGGCTAATACTGCACTGTGGATTCCACATGCCACAGTTTCTTTATCTCTGTTGGTGGATATCTAGTTATGTCTCCATCTCCAGTACTACAGTAGTAAGATGAGAAAGACAATGGTCACTCTTTCAAATATGTTTACCTGGTAAAGTTGATCAGAATGTTTAATAATAAAGAATCTATGATTTGAAATAAAATAATTTAAAAACACAATGTCTTTGTTATTTATTGAACAAAAATGTCTTTCAGACATGGTATAGTTTTCAGTAGTCTTCAATGTCTTAGAGAAAGAGTAAATTCTTTGAAAATTAGTGGAAAGGTTTTTGGAGGCGTGGCAAGTATCTCATTTAGATCTCCAAAACGATTTGGTTTAAATAATACTCTACAAGATTACATTCCAGGTGAAGTTATGGAAATCCAATGAATATCATGCTGTATTTAAATGTTTTTTTGGTGGGAGAAAGGCTGAGGCCTTCTGCCCACTAAGTAATCAAACCACTGTCTGTCTTTACTCTCAGGTCCATTTACTTTAATTTTAACAATAAAGTAGATTTTCTGTGTTTAATGACACATATGTGTATCTTACACACTTACACACACTATCAAGGGCATTGATGGATGTGTTTAGTTCAAATGTACTTATCACTCTATATAAACAGAGATAGCAAAATAAAGGTAGACTATACAAACCTCAAATCACCTTATTATTGAAAGTAGTACAGCACAATTTTAAGTATTAATTGAAATTTTATTTTTTTAAATCATGCTCAAAATAAAGGAATTTTAACATCTCATTATCATTCCCAAACCAAGGATATTATGTTGCATATGTTTAGCCAATCTTCATAATGTTATATTGCCTCAAATATGCATAACCAGTCCTACACATTCTGTAGTTGATGATATTAAATGCTTTAAAAATATTTTTCTCTAATGTAAAACAGCAACAGCCCTATTCTGCTATAAGTAAATATCATGATTAAGCTAAGTCATGTTTCAAAACACAGTCTCAGAAATGGAATAAACACCCATAGTGTTCTGGCTCAACACCAGTGGATATTGAAGAGTAAAGAATTGGCTCAACACCAGTAGATATTGAAGAGTAAAGAATGCCATCATCAACAATGTTATTAAGATGAAATCATGAAACAAAACTTCGATTAAAGGAAGGAGAACTTTAGATGTTAATGGGTAATAACTTTCTATGAATTAATTGCTCCAGCTTTTAAAACAACCTATAAAGCTGGATTATTAAGGTTGCTTGATTTGTGTTCCGACTTCATGTGATTCCTAGTCTCTAACACAATGTAACAAGTAGGAGAAGAACTACATAATATTATATTCATGGGAAGAGAGAGGGCATTTACCCATGGAAAAATACATGCATCATAAACCCTAGGCAAAATAGGGCAAATGAATGAAGGTGCTTCTTTTATATAAAGATTCTGTATAGAGATCTCTATATGGGGGGGGGGATGGTGGTACATATTTGTGAGACTCTAATCTAACATGTAAGTTTTAGGTTTGTTCCATAACTTGGCAATTTTTTGTGTTTAGAAATGCCTGTGGTCATTATGTATCTTGGTCTGTAGATCGCTTATAAATCCATTAGTCACCATGTGAACATAATAACCTTCATAGAAGCAGATGAGCTAAAGCCAGTCACAAGCCAGACAGTCCTGCAAACCTAAAGAGTATTTAATGTCTGCTGCCTGAAAGTGGTGGTGATACTGAGAACCACCTAGATCAGGTGTAGGTGTAGGTGATGGACAAAAGACCTAGGCAAGAGCCATGGTCTTCTCCAACTGTGTGTCATGAACATCACTGGACCTCATTCTGCTTTATCCTTAGATTCCCCACGTTACCACTGTTTGCCCTCTAGGTTCCCCATCGGGAGGTAAAGATAACAGTTGTGGTGAACAGAAGAAGGAAGAGATTACGAACCATTCACTTGGGAAACCACAGTCAAAGATAAAATTATTAAGATTTTGAAGATAGGGGGTGTAATCGAGGGTAATGATGTCAACTTCTCACAGGGTAGAGTCAGTTGAGAGAAGAGAACCTCAGCTGAGAAAACACCTCCATGAGATCAAATTGCAGGCAAGCCTGTAAGATATTTTCTTAATTAGAGATTAACTTGCTAGGGCCAAGCCCAGTGTGCGTGGGGACACCATAGGCATTCGGTCCTGGATTCTGTAAGAAATCAGGCTAAGCAAAGTGATGAGGAGCAAACCATTAGGAACCACTTCTCCGTGGCCTTTGCTTCAGCTCCTGACTCCGGCCGGATTCCTGCTATGTTTGAGTTTCTGCCTTGCCTTCCTTCTATGACAAACTATGATGTAGATGTGTAAGACGTGTTAGCCCTTTCAGTTCCAAATTACTTTTGGTAATGCTGACTTATCACAGGAATAGGAACGGTGACTAAGATGGGATATGATGCCATTCATTGGTAAAGGACTTTCCTGACATTTGCAAGATCTGACATCTAACCTTAAAAAAATATGAAAAAAAATTGAAATATAAAGAGTCCAGGGAAGCTATTACATGATTCCTACCTGTTCTGTGGCCAGAGCTCTTTGCCACTGCTTTGATGGTCTCTGATTCCAAATGAGAAAGAGAAAGGATGGAAGGAGCAAGATGATGTAGGTAAATGAGGGTTCTATAATGTACTTTTTCATGATTATATATGTACATCTGGAAGTGATCCATCTTCCCAAGACTTGAACTGCTTTCTAAAGTTTGTGCTTATCATTTGTGGTGAGCTCCCTGGAGTCTTGCCCACTGCTCTCCCTGACTGATGTATCTAAATGTTTTTCCTGCTATGCCTGGAGATAGCCTATTAGGTTTCTCTGTGTGACTTAATTAACACACTCCACAGTATTCAAGGACAAAGTCAGAAAATACAATTTGGAATTGAAACAATTAAGCACACACACAGAACATGTGAAATTAGGTGGAACGATCTTGGGGATTCAGTTTCCATGATATTTACCTTTAGGAAAAAAATGCCTCTTCTCTCATTTTCACAGAAATAGAGGTATCATTAGGGGTGCAGATAGGAAATTTTTCTCTGGTTGATCACGTGATTTCTCCTTAATTGCCCAGAATACACTTTGTCACATTTTGTCACTCCATTCTCAGCCCCTATTTGCTTCTATACTCTGTGTTCAGTAACAGACCGTTTCATCTTCATCCATCTTTCAGATCCTTCAAGTTTTATTGTTGTCATGGTGCATACAGTATTCCTTTCTGACCTTATTGTGAGCCTGGACCTAACATCAGACACTGAAGCTAGATGTCACTAACAGCTCTTAGATGTAACAACCAACACCCAGGATCATCACTTCCGTCTTGGGATTTCTCAGAAGCTCCCAAATCTCTTTGTATCCTCTTCCTTGCCCATCACACTTTATAGAAATATACCTATTCCCTTGAGTAAGGCTTCCTGTTTTCTCTTTCATTCTTTTCCATTCTACTCTATTTCCAGACTCCTACCCAAAAAATTGTTATATTACCCATTTTCTTCACCCCTACAGATCCCGTGCAAAAATAAAAAAAAAAATTAAAAAAAAAAGAATCTTGACTTTGATTCCATTTAGATACTCTCTTTTTTGCTCTTTTCTTTGGAATATTAAAAGTCAAAATTGAATTATACCACCAAATTTTGTTTTATCTTTATGGCTTCAAATTCTTCCATAGGATTTGATCTTAAACATTTTCACCAGTTTTCTTTCTATATTCTGGTGATTTTTTTCATGTATTTGATTTTATTTTCTTTACCATCCCTAGGGCAAACAATCTTGTTATTTTTCAGAAAAACTAAAATGTACTTGCCAAAACTCTAAATTTCCTTCTTCTATTTGAACATATAAAGGCTTTGGATCGGTACCAGTTCATTTTCTCTAAGAGTCTGCATGTTTAGATGGGATCTGTTCTACTAAGCATCCTAGCCACCCTTATTTTCAACATTCTGC
Organism: Hylomyscus alleni; assembly: GCA_019843855.1. Lineage (NCBI taxonomy): Eukaryota > Metazoa > Chordata > Mammalia > Rodentia > Muridae > Hylomyscus > Hylomyscus alleni. Next base: position 17,809 of record JADRCC010164274.1, read on the forward strand.
CCTTTTCCTCAAGGATACAAGCAATTGGTGGTTTGCTTTACTTTGTAAATGTCACAAACAAAGCATTTTTCTATACATCATTATCCACTCTACCAGACTCCCAATTTCTAATTCAAACATAGTTTTGCAACAAAGATCTCCTCCAGTTTAGATGAACAAAGATCCTGCACATTGTCAATTGTAAGCAAACATTTACTTCCATTTAATTACCAAACATATTTTACCCATTCCCTGTTAAGCATTCTGGGTACTATTTAATCTTCTACCTTTAAAGTATAGGAGACATTGGTATTATCATCTGCATAGCCTTCTAAACTCCTGAGTTTTTCTCTTATCCATGTTTTTTCCCTCCCTTTTATAACAGCTAGTTCTTTATACTTTCATGGACTTTGTTTCATCTGCTCTATTACAATTTGTATTGCATTTGTGTCAATAAATACCTTTCATTAGCTGTCCTTTAGTTTTTAGGTAAGATAATGTAAGAATAAAAGCTTGGACTCCCTCACGTGATCCAGTAACATAATAAGTAAGGGATTTTTCTCTTCATTCTAAATTAGTAAAATATACAGAAGAAATCATGATGATGGTTTTTAAAGTAGCACACAAGAATCAATGAAAGGCAGTAAATCAAAAAACACAGAAAGACTACAAGCTGTCTAAATAAAGGGTACCCCGAGATTATGCCTTCCAAGGAGTTTTTTGGTCACAGTTTAGGAAAAAAGTTCCAGGGAGAAATTAGCAGAGCCAGCGTACTGACTGCAGGAGTCTGGAAATATGAAGAGGTCACAAAAGGTCTAGTTAACATGTCTGAATGACAGAGTAAAGAGGTGTTTAGCATAATATTTGTAGAGAGTTATCCTCTAACAAAACATTTGAGAAACTGCTTCATGTTTAGGAGGCAACCATCATAATATTAGAAGACACAGCTAAAATTCATACAAGGTAAGGAAGATCTGTTCTCAGATGGAGAGTATGCCACATAAGCTAGAATACAGAAAGACAGTTTGCGTCAGTAGAGAAAATGATTAACTCAATTGTAAATACTGCTTTGGTTGACTAATAATTCTTAACACCAAGTTCCAAAGGGATTTAACTACTTACACATAAGTTAACTGTATTCTTGAAAAAATGTATCACATACAAATACACACATTAACACACACACACACACATACACACACACATACACACAAATGCCCACAGTCATTAAGTAATAAAAGAGATAAAAACGTATTTAGTATTCAACTAAATGAAATTCACAATGCCTGGAATGCAAGAATAATTACACAGTACATGCAAAACAAAACAAACCATTAATTACAAAAGGAAAAGAAAAAAGACCCTGTAATCAAAACCAATCCAGAACTTAAAATACTATTGGGATTAAGAGGCGTAGATATCAAAATATTTATTTATTTATAACTGAATTTTACATGTTGCATACGATCAAAGAGTGATTGAGCATGTTAGTAGAAAAACTGAAGTTCCAGAGGGTTCTAGTGGCTAGTTTTCCAAATAAAACGACAGTGTCTGAGGGAGAGGAAGTAACATGTGAGGTTAATAAACGGTGTCTCAGTGTGAGAGAGAGCGGAGGGAGCCTGCCGCCCTGGCAGGAGGAACTTTCCCAAGAGCTGGGCTGCTTGCCCTTCCCACCAGATGCACTGGAAGATTCACTCTCCCCCACATTCTTGCTGACATTCATCTTTTGTCTATTTGATATTATTATCACAGGTATGAGGCTATATTTGTTGAGATTTTGATTTTCAGTATCTTGAGTTGTAGTGAATTAGGGAAAAGGCAGAAGAAGCTGAGGAGGAGGACGACCCTATAAGAAGACCAGCCGTCTCAATTAACCTGGACATGTAAGATTGCTTTGACACTGAACCACCAACCAGGCAGCATACACCAGCTGATGTGAGGACCCCAATACATATACAGCAGAGGACTGCGGGGTCTTGACTCAGTGAGAGAAGATGCACCTAACCCTCAAGAGACTTGAGGGCCCAGGGAGTGTGGAAGTCTGGTGGGGTGGGGGTGAAGGTAGGGGGTGGGGACATCCTCTTGGATGGTGCAGGGGGAGGAGATATGGGATGTAGAACACTCAGAGGGCAGACTGGGAGGGGGAAAAAGACTGGACTGTAAAAAGATTAAAGAATAAAAAAAGGAGAGAGAGAGAAAAAAAACTGTTGACAATTTCATCTTCACATAATGATCTTCAATATCTCTTCTTGAGGATTTTAGCCAAAAGTTTATTTGCCTGATATGATAATGCTACCGATGATCCACTTTGTTTCTGTCTGTGTAAAATATATTTTTCTTTCTTTAGTTTCATTCTCTTGTGTATTAAAAGTTTATGTAGCTGGGCTGTGGTGGCACACACCTTTAATCCCAGCACTTGGAAGGCCGAGGCAGGTGATTCTCTGAGTTCCAGGCCAGTCTGGTCTACAGACAGAGTTCCAGGACAGTCAGGGCTATACAGAGAAACCCTGTCTTGAAAACAACAACACCAACAACACCAACAACAAACAAACAAACGAATAAAAATTTTATATAGTCAGCATAGAGTTGACTTTCCTTTTTTATTATGCAATTTGTTTTGATTTTTTATAACAATATTAAATTAGTTTTCTGAAAAATTTGATCATATTCAATTCCTTCCCCAACACATCTGAGATCCACCTGCTTCCCCTGCTCATCTAAATTATTGTCCTTAGTTTATCCCATCAGGGCCAATTTGTATTCCCAAATATTCTTGGATGTGTGGCCTGCCACTAGGGCACAGTCTACTTATCAGAGGTTGAACTCTAGGAAAACAAACAAACAAACAAACAAACAAAATTGACTCTCTCCTACCCAGCTAACCATTGCCAATTACTCCCCTGCAAGGGGTGGAGCTTCATGAACAACTAGGATCTCCTGGATGGATCAAGGTATGCCTTGGCCTTGACAGGTCTTGTGCGTGATGTAACAACTATTATTAGTTTATATGTAGAGGTGGCCTGCTTTTGTCAGAAGTTATTGATTCCTTGTTGTTATCGACTGAAGGGATGAAGGAAATGGGCATTTATTTCTGTTCTATATTCTTAGATATCTATGTTTATTCCAGAAACATTTTTTTATTATTATAGCTTTGTAGCACATATTGAATACTGACTCTATGGTGTTTCTAGTGCATCTGTCTTCTTTAAGACTTAGGATGCTTACAGTTTTTGTGATTCTATGTTTAATATGAGGGGTTTATTAATGTGAGAAATGTCATTTGCATTTTTTATGGTTTGCATGGCATCTATACATATTCTGTTTCTTTAGGTAGTGTACACTAGTTAACAATATTGAGTTGAATCTATGAGCCTGAGGTTTCCTTCAATTTACCTGTATTTTCTGTAATTTCCTTCATTAATATTTTAAGGTCTTCACTTTAAAAATATATTGCTACCCTGTTTGATTTCAATCCTAAATATTTAAGATACTATTATATGTAACATTTCTACTTGCAATTAGTTACTGAAGAGTTTTTGGTTAATATATATATCTAAAATTAGTTTTAAATAGTTACTTTGAAGATTTGTTAACTCATTTATTCATTTAAATGGTTGGAGGATTTTTGCACATAACGTCATAAGTTAAACAGACACTCCTAACTTTACTTATAATCTCCTTTCATTTTCTTTACTAACCACTCTGGACACATCATCCCTTATGTCAGAGAAAAGAAGTGAAGAGAGTGTTCATTCTTGTTTTTTTCTGATATGAAAGTAAAAAATTACATTTTGCCAAGGTAGAATAAGATTATAAGGGAGCAACCAAATATCCACATGTCAAAAGATGAGTGTAATGTCAGACTTTACATAAAAGTAAAGATCACTGGTTACAATCATAACTGTAAAACAAAGTACTGGAAGACAATAAAAACATTTTCGGTCTGGAGTTGACCATTTGATATTCTTTGTGATGCCAACATCATGGTGCTTAGGAAACACTCAAATCATTGAGGCCAGAGAAATGGCAGATGTTGTCAGGGATTTAGAGGAGGCAAAATTTATCTCTTGAGCACTAAACATTATTATTGTCAAAACTATTGCAAAAGATATTCTATTGTTGCTTTTGATAATTTTTCTGTCATAGTTTCTTGTCATATTGTTCATTTTTGCTTATTTGTATTTTATTCTTGAGACAGGGTCTCAATATGCATCATGAAACTTTTTATGTAGACCAGGGTGGCCTCAAACACAATAGAAATTCACCAACCAAGGACTTTACATGGTGGCACTGATTGTTCTGGCAGCATGTGTATAGTAGAGGATGGCCAAGTTGGTCATCAATGGGAGGAGAGGCCCTTGGCCCTGTAAAGGTTCTGTGCCCCAGTGTAGGGGAATGACAGGGCTGATAAGTGAGAGAGGGTGGGGTGGCAGGCATGGGGAGGGGGGAGGCAACAGGGGTTTGTTATTGTTGTTTTTGATTGTTCATTAAATTTTATTTAGAAAATTAAAAAAAAAAGAAATTCACTAAGCTAATAACAGCTTACTATTGCTTATCTGTCTACCCCCTGACATTCCTTGTCTGTCCATCTGTCTTTCTATCCATTCACTGATATATCTCTCTATCATCTACCTATCTATCATCTATCTATCTATCTATCTATCTATCTATCTATCTATCTACATTTTATTTATCTCCTGTCATACATCTAAATATATACAAACTATCACTGGTACATCTAAATATCATCTATGACCTGTCAGACTTCTTACTTATCTGAGATCACAAAGCCTAGTCTAATTCTAATATATGCAAATATACACAATGAATATTGAAATATATACATTTAATTTGTATTAGACAGTCTTTACTTGCTAAATGCAGCTTTTTGCTAATACTGAGAGTCTTAAATCATGATTTCTCTAAGAGTATTTTAAAATATTATTCTGAACTATACGAAGCACCTCTAATTAATATGATAGAAGTAATTTAACTTGTCCTGTAAAATGGAATCTATTTTAAAATCTGCCCACATTATAGAAGCTCTACCTACTAGGAAGAATCAATATCTTTTATTCATTTTTTTGTCCCTTGGATTGATTTGGATAAATAATCAGAAGCAGGAAATTTAGTGTTTGAAATGCTTTTGTTTCTGTCCTTTATATATATTGTTTCGTTAGGACTGAATAACAGCTGTAAGCTGAGGCAAGTCTTCTGAACGCTTGGACATTATACAACGATGTAGGACCGTAGATCTAGAACTGCCATAAGGGTTAGGTCCCAGATGACGTAAGAAATGATGGACAGTGTAGTATTAAACCTCTTGCACTTTCCAAAGCTCCATGTTTGTATTAAGTGTCCAGTGACATGAGGTGCTAAGGATAGGTAAGGGCTTTAAAAGCTTTACAAATTGATTCTGCCATTCATTGCTAAAACAACCTCAAGTGCGAGGCCATGGTATTTTGCTGTTTTCAGTGGCAACTCAGAAACATTTTTCTTTTATCCTGTGAGACAATGGAGTTGTGATTTATTTTTTCCTCAAATAATATACTCAAAAGTTGACATTATTATTTATATAACTGCATACTAACATAATGGCTCCTCAAATTATTACTACCTTCCCCTATCAATTAACTTAATTATAATAAATTTATACTTACTTTTATGATTATTTCTGTATTATATATATTAATTTATGGAATATTTTCATGTAGTCATTCTTGTTTTCTTTTTTTGGGGGGGGGGGGTTTCAAGACAGGGTTTCTCGGTATAGCCCTGGCTGTCCTGGAACTCACTCTGTAGACCAAGCTGGCCTCGAACTCAGAAATCCACCTGCTTCTCCCTCCTAAGTGCTGGGATTAAAGGCGTGCACCACCACTGCCCGGCAAGTACACTATAGCTCTCTTTAGACACACCAGGAGAGGGCATCAGATCTCATTACAGATGGTTGTGAGCCACCATGTGGTTGCTGGGATTTGAACTCAGGACCTTTGGAAGATCAATCGTTGCTCTTACCCGTTGAGCTACCTCACCAGCCCCATTCTTGTTTTCTTAAGAATAGAAAATGAGACAAAGAAAATATAATACACAAAACTCAGACAATGAAACCATGGAAACCTGATTTTGTGTGTGGACTTATTATTTCCTCTTCTTTAATATATGGAGAATTTTCTCATTTTATGAATGAATATTGTGGAAATATACATTATGAAGAAAACGGAAATATCACAATATTGTGCCATATATTTAAAGCATTGTTCAATGTAGTAGGTATTCTGCAATTTCGATTTCTTTAAAAAAACACAGAAATATTATAAGAATATGTTTTCATTTTAATCCAGGTATATGCGTATGGGGCTGCTTCACAGCAGCTGACTGTGATTTGCCTCATGCACTAGCAGAGGCATGGATTTGCCAGAGTCAGATAGTTTCAGATTGTGTGACACTTGAAATTCCGCTAACTTTTCAGAGAGTATGTAAATGCTATGATCCCAAGAGGTAGGACTCTAGGAGGCAGTTTTGGTGGATGCCAGTCAGATCAGTGATGGGATAGTGGGGGGTTGTTTGTGGTCTCTTAGTAGTAATGCATAAAGGAGGAAAAAAATCAAGAAATAATGAAATTAGATTCAGGAATCTCTCTCTCTCTCTCTCTCTCTCTCTCTCTCTCTCTGTCTCTCCCCAAGCTATCCTTCTTTCTCTCCTATCTAGTGGTAGGGTGTGCAACTGGGTTAATAAAGGGTAGGAAAAAGAAAACTCCCAAAAGTAGCAAGGGTCAGCTACAGTTCTGTTTCTATCTCGCATTATAAAAATTTCAAACGTCTTGCATTAATTCTCCTCAGGGTAATTCATTATTATTTTACATTTGAATAAAATATTTCCAAAAAGTAGAGATATAAAGGTTCTTTATCAAGGAAATACATTTGTTATATCAATGACTTATTGTCATAAATCAACTCTATAAATACTGATAAGCTTAAGCACATTTTAAAAAGTATATAACTAAGAAGCCTTGATGGGAAATGTAGTAAAATTTTAACATTGTACATCTACAATCAAGGTTCTCAATTTAAATAGCAGTTTTGCTTGAAAAAATAAGGTACTTGAAGACTTGTATTTTAGTATTTTTTTCACATTTCACTATTTTCATTTATTATATGTCTTGACTTATTTTGTCTAAATTAGCATGCTTGTTCAGCCTCAAAATTCTCTGAGTTCTCCCTTGGGGTGAAAGAGACAGAATTATGTTATGTGTGTAAACATGGATTAATTTAATCTTAGGCAAATCCACCCTTTGCAAACTGAGTGCGGTTTGCAAAGGATTATAAATACAATGAAGTCAGATGTAGTTTGACATCTTGTTTTGTTGAGCTTCAAATTTTTAAAAGCTCTTAGAATCACTTACTAAATTTTTGGTATGCAAAATCACACATAAAAAAATCAATTGAGCTGTAAGTCATGTTTACTTTGGACTGAATACTAAAAATGTCTTTTACCTATTGGAATAGGAATTAGATTGATGAAATTTTAAAGTCATCTTCAGTTTCTATGCTTAATGTAAGACAATCTCCTTATCTAAAGATTAAATTGAAACAATCCTTCTAACTTGGGATTCTTTATACTTTGTTATTCCCCAGGTTGCTCATCATTATACTATATACTCCTTTTTATACTTTGTGATTCCCCAGGTTGTTCATCATTATTTGTGATAATAATGAACACCTTTTTATTTGTAATGTCCCAGGTTGCTCATCATTACACTGTATACTCCTCTTTATACTTTGTAATGTCCCAAGTTGCTCATAATTACACTGTATACTCCTCTGGTAGCAACCCAAGACCTCAGAAGTAATGAAGTCTGATTCCAAGGATAGGAGGAGAAATGTTGAGTAAGAAACCTACCATGTATAATAGGGCTAGAAGTCATGTAACAGGAAACCAGGAGCCATCAACCTCATCCTAGGTTTAAGCTTTAGCTATTTCTGTGGTTAGAAATCAGTTTGTCAAGATTGGATTTCATCCAAAATCAATTTACAACTATCCGAGTTAGTTTTCTAAGCCTTCACAGGAAAAGAGAGAAGAGAGACATGAATTTGACACCTCTATTAGAGTTAAACTGAAAATATCAGAGATGGCTACAGGAGTATAAAAAGAGGAAAAAAATTCAATCAATGCAACAATAAGGTTAAGGTTTGAGATTGAATATGTGTTTGTTTGTTTGTTTGTTTGTTTGTTTATTTGTTTGTTTGTCAGTTTTAGACTCTCATAGTAGGGTAGGGTCAACTCTTGGTATGTTCAGACATATTAGAAACTAGTTTATAGAAAAGAACAGATACAATTAAACCAGTAGAGAATATACCTGATTTCAATGAATCTGAAATTAAAGGAAAGAAATACTTGATTTGATGAAATGTCAAGATGATTCAAAGAATACAGCAAGAGAGTATAAGTAAAGAAGGGCCATAGTATCCTCACAAATAGGACATCTGGAAAGAGAAAGCACAGGACATGTGATATATTATTGCCCACAGTTTCTGTGACTATAACTGTGATAAGCATTGTAGTCATCCTATCTCATCCAAGTTTCAGGCAAGATATAGATTGCAAGGAAAATCTAAATCTGAAACTCAAGGCTTCATTTCAAATTACACAAAGTCCTTATAGAATCACTTCCAGAACAAAACTAAATAAATAAGAAAAGAAAGTCTAATTTAGCTAAAAGTACCTTAGGTCAATAACATTCACTGATCAGGGTTTTGATTTTATGTTTAAAGAAAAAGTGAGATGTTTCTTGAACACAGCTTTACTTACTTAAATTTCAAGTAGATGTATTGTTTTCTGAAAACAAAATCAGAACATGAAATAAATATAAAGATATGTAAGTTATGACTAAGAGTAAAGAATTAAAAACATTATCATGAACTCAGATTCATTCTGACTTCAGTAATTAGAAGAAACTTTAGAGTTTATTAAAACACTTTCCTTAAGTACTTACAATTTAACCTTTGCTCTGCTGAGAGAAGATCTCATTCTTCAGAGCTATAAAAACTGACACCACATCTATCTGGTTATTTGGCTATATTCTAAATGAATCCTCTTTCTGTTTTTATAGCAATGCTAAATTGGGGACCATTGTTCTCTTGATTTTATTTCTCTAATCAGTTGTTCCACTCAGATTTTGGTGACCCCGCAGTACACATAGGAAGAGTATTCACAAAGCAGGATGAAAACAGAGTACAACAGATAAAATGAAGAAAAGGAATCCAAGACCAACTACTCTTAACTCTAGCAAGATAATCAAGAATTTGCCGTTTTTTAAAATTTCCTCCAGAACATAGAATAGCACTCAAGCTACCATGATGGGACTGGTTTTTTTTTTTTTTCCAACGACAATATTATCTTTTGATATGCTATGTTAATGTCCGCCAAAACTGGGGATTATATTACATGACAGGACCACTGTAGTCATGGATTCATAGCAGCTGCAGTTGCCTGGCAAAGTTCATGATAATGAATATTCCAGTCTGGAGTGGGAAGAGATGCATGAGTCTGTCACCTAAATAAGAAACTATGGACAGTTGGTGGCTTCTAAAGTAGGGGAAGTTTGTTTTCTTTAAGGGCATGTAGTTCAACTACATGTTAGTGGCCAACTGCTATACACATAAATATATGAACAACACACATTTAATTTGATCAATTATTAAATCTTTTTAAGAACAAGAAGTTACAAGAGTATATATATATATATGGTGCTGTATCTGTGAGGTGTTATGGGGAGGCATTGGGAATGAATATGATTTAAAATGTATAGCATAGCATTTCTAAAAAGTTAATAAAAATAATTCCTGTTCCCTTCTCCATCTGCCCTAGCCCACTCACAAAATCTATTCTATTTCCCCTTGACAGAGAGAACCCCGTCTCCTCCTAGACCTTTGTCTTTATCTAAATTTTAGTGTGATTATTCTTTATGGAACAGATAATAACCACTTAAAAGTGAGCACTTATCTTGTTTGTCCTTCTGGGTCATGATTGCCACACTTATGATGATATTTTTTTTCTAGTTCCATCCATTTTCCAACAATTTTTCTTCCATTCTAACAGTTGAGTATGATGCCATTGTGTAAATATACCACACTTTCTTTGTCTGTTCTTCAGTTGAGGGGCATCTAGGTTGTTTCTAGTTTCTTCCTATTATGAATGAAGCTGCTATAATCATAGTTGAGCAAGTGTCCTTTGGTAGGATAGGGAACCTACCAATTGGGTATAAGCCTAAGAGTGGTATTGCTGGATCTTCAGGTAGAACAGCCATATAGATTTCCATAGTGGTTGTATGAACCACTATGGAACTAGGAACGAAGGAGTGTTCCTTTTGTTTTAAATGCCCTCCAGCAAAAGCTGTCATTTGTATTATTGACTTTAGTCTTTCTGACAGGTGTAAGATGAAATCTCAATGCTTGGGGATTTTGCTGGACACTTAACAGTGAGGGTAGGTATATACAACCCATTTGCTTGCTCTGAGGACCCTTTTCCTCCTCCTGGGTTGCCTTGTCCATTGTCTCTGGGCTGAGGGTCTCTATCTAGTCTTATTGCATCTTGTTATATGGTGTCTGACTGATATCACTGGGAGTCCAGCTCTTTTTTTGAAGAGAAACAGAGAAGTAGTTGATCTGGCAGAGAGCAGAGGTGTGGGGCCTGGTATGAGGGGAGGGAGGGGGATTTGCAGTTATGATATATTCTATGAGAGAATAATAAAGAAAAAAATACTTATGAAAGAACTGGAAATTTAGAAAATTAATTAGGCATTGGCTTACATATTTATGATAAGAGTTCTAATATTTGCCTCATCCTGGCTTTTCATTTTATAATTAGTTAAACATGATCACCCATGCATATTATACTTATCAGAAATCTTAAAACTTAGTGCTTATGAAATAAATTTTGTGAATGTTAGCCAGCTCATTAAGTAAGAAAAAAAAAAATCCAGGAATCAACTGGCAAAGGTATTCATTTCAAAACATGCAGAGACCAAGTCCCATTTGCCAGAGCAGACTGGCATTGATTGTGAGAAGCTACTTAAAATCAAGCCTTAAAAATAATTCAGCTTTGATTAGCACCAAGGGCACTAACTGTGTGTAAGTTCATTTCTAGGCAAAGCACAATGTAACCTAGATATCAATCATCCTGAGCATTTAGAAATATGCAACCCACTGCGACTAACAGAAGCAGGATACAGATATCTCCAGACATCCTTAAAGGGAACTCATCCAGGTCCCGTGATATAGCTGTTGCCAATTTTGCTCTTTAGATCATCACTATTAGTATTGAGAAGCTGGGTAGATGTATACACTCTCAGCTTACATCTGAAACTTATTTTCAGAAACTAGAGTACATAGCTTAGAAATCTGTGCATGATCTACTTTGAGAATTGTTACACAGTGCATTCACAAGCAATGCATTCATGTCTTTAGAAATAAAAGAATATTTTAGTGAAGGGAGGGCATCTGCAGAGAGCAATTTTGATCCAGATGTTCTCAAGTAAGTAAGAAAGAAGCGAATGTTTCTTTAGGGTTTCTTATATTCCACAGCATGTATTACATTTTACAAAAATAAACTAAGTTTCATTCATGCTACAGGAGGCGATGTCATCACAGTCATCTATCCAATTGCTCATTATTTTCATGGTTTCAGGTGGGAAAAGATTCATTCATTCAGAAGTCAGTGAAAACTGAGAGGGTATTTTAGAAATAAAACTGATTCAAACACAGGTTCATCAGCCTTTCAAAAATATGGAGGTCAGCCTGAGGTTTTCTCATCTTTTGCTAATAATATACTCTCATTTTAGAGATATAGCCAAAGCCAAAGCCAAAGTTTAACTTTAAGTAGAGATGCTATCATCTAGCTGGGTTTGATGTAGTATCATTGGATCTTTGGTCTGAGAAAGATGAAGTGTGGCTTGAAGGCTGAGGACTCAATGCTGTTTGTCTGCTTTGCAGTTAAAAGGGAAATTATGGTAAAAGATATAGGAGGTCTGCACTTTGGGGAATGGCTCATGGATGACATCTAGTAAAATAGCTATGAAAAAAAGAAAGAAAGAAAAAGGAAGGAGGAAGTAAGTGAGAAAGGAAGAGAGGGAGGAAGGAAGGAAGGAACAAAAGAAGGAAGGAAGGGAAGGAGAGAAGGAGGAAGGGAGGAAGGAGAGAGGAAGGGAGGAAGGAGAGAGGAAGGGAGGGAAGGAGAGAAGGAGGAAGGATAGAAGGAGGAAGGGAGGAAGCAAGGGCAGAAAGAAGGGAGGAGGAAGGAAGGAAAAAGATAGAAAGATGAAAGAACTATTTCAAAACCCAGCATGTTGGAAGAGTACTTTAATATAGCATAAACTGAAGCCATTTTGTAAGCCTGATACAGCTCTGAATAGATAAATGCTAAACTGGACCAACCTCCAAATGCTAAGAAAGCATGAGATTATAAAATTTTTGGTATTTTAAAGCAGATGGCTCATGATAATTTGTTTTACAGTAATGGGAAATGAATACATTTTAGGATAAATTGTATGCTGCTTTTATTCTTGTTAGTGTGGAGAGTGCATCTTGGAACTGGACGACCCGGAGAAAACCAAGGGATTGTGAGAGTTCAGCCTGGTAGAACTCCTTTGATATTAATGCTTTAGACCTTTAATAATGAACAAGTTACAACTTATATGACAGAACCAAATACCCACAGGCTGGAGGGTAAAGTTCTGAAGGGAGAGTCCCATTTCATGTCTTATAAAATAATTCCAAATGAATTTAGCCTAAATGGTTTTCCAAACTGTTTGGACCTGGTAACTCCCTTTGACACTGCATTTTCTCCTTAATGCCAGTAACTTTCTTTCTGTGTTAGTTCAACCATTATAGGTTATTTTTATGCTTAATTGGGACACAGATGAGACTTTAGTTTTAAGTGTTTGTACATAAAATTAGTGATCAAGAATGAATTGTGTCTAGAGGTCTGTTAAATTTTAATTTCAGTCATTTAGATGTGTGACTTGATTTATGTACAAAAATGCTGGACTGTATTAGATTCTGAAACATTCTTGTAAGACTAAGACAGCAATTGAGGGCATTTTGCTTTTAAGGAGGATATGAGTCTTTTGATGATGAAAAGACAGACTAAGGCAGAGTTTTATGATGACAAAGGGGTATAACTTTTAGCTAGTATAAAAGGACTTAGTGTTTGGTGATGAAGTGTCTCCAACAGTTTCAAGCATTTTAACACTTGGTCCCCAAGTAATGGTGCTATTTCCAGAGGGTTAGAAAGCATAGCCTTGCTGGAGGAATTATTACAGTAGAGATGGGCTTTGTAAACTTAAGGTCTTTCCCTCCCTCCCTCCATCCATCCATCCTTTCCCCCTTTCTTTCATGTCTCTTTATCTCCCCAGTCCCTTCTCTTTCTGTTTCTCCCCTCTCCTCTCAATATCATTCAAGATGCTCTCTTCTTGCTGTTCCAGCCACCATGCCTGCCTGGTACTATGCTTCCCACTATGATGGTGAAGGACACGAAACTTCTTGTAACCATAAACCTCTTCTTCCTTCTGTAAGTAAATTTCCTTGAACATGCTGGGTTTTATTTTCAGCATAAGAAAAGTAACTAATGCAGGTTCAATAGTCAATATCTAGAAACACAAACACAAACACTCGCCCAGTGCAGGCACACACACACACACACACACACACACATGCACACGCACACATATGCACAGACATGTGCACACACACGCATGTACATGCAAGCATGCATGTAAGTATGCCTGCACAGACACAGGCTATCAAGATTTCTGGTCAATATTGTAGGAATATAGTTTTGCAATTAACCTAATTGTATAGCTATTGCTACTAAGTTTTTAGACAAATCTAAACAGCAAAAAAGTACCCTTATTGTAGATTATTTATTCAATTACAGTTGCTTTAAATAATGAAGCCAAACTATTGATAAAATATAACCCTTGTTCTCATAAACTGAATGCGATGTACTTCCTTTCATATAGGAGATTAATTATAAACAATTTTTATAGTTAATATTCCTATGAATATCTGTAGTATATCTCACTTCCAGGTCATTGTCATTCACCCCAAAGGCCATTTCTCATTTCTGTTTTTTTAAGCTTATTCAGTTATCCTTAGAGTTTGCCTTGAGTCCCAAGGTATTTTAACTCAGCATCTAGCTTTTGCAATAATGTTTTAATTCTATAGATCATAATTTTGTTAGTTCTAGTTACTTGTTTCTTTAGACAAATGACACAAAAATTTTTATTTCATGCTATCCTTGATGTCTCCAGACTTCTGGACTTTCATAGGTGCACACTTGTTTTATATGGAGAATTATTCCAGACCTTTACAGACACACATCTAGAGGCAGCCAAAGAATAAGGATTTCTTATCCTGAACAGTACTCCAAGGCTTGAGGTCACATAAGCTGGGTGTAGAATGTTCTATGCTGAAAGAAGAATGGATGTAGAAGGTTGCTACCCTATATATGACTTGATTTAAAATAGATAGCTTTATCAAATTCTCATGGGTGGTATAACGGTAGAAGATGAGAAAGAAGTCTAGGAGTCTAGCTCCCGTATGACAAGACAGGCTTTAACCATTTTATTCTAAGTGCCACATTTGAGGTTGCTGTAGGTCCCTGGGTGGTATGGTTGAGAACTTCACTTTAGTAGAATTATACCTCTGAATTATTCTGTCAACCTAACCTTCTGAATGAAAACCAACTAGAGAATGCTTTGATCTCAAGTTAAACTTCTCTTCTTCATTGAGGCTTAATTCTCTCTGTGGGGTTGGAACAGTGTAAATCTTATTCTAAGGATATTGTTATATGTAGGCTTGATTCTGCTTCCTTTGGCAAACTAATTGATTGTGGGAAATATGAATGAAGAGCTGGCAGGCTCTGAGATAAGGAGCAGTTTTTCATAAGAAGAATGTCTTCAACAATTTGAACATTAAATATTTCCTTGTGACCAAGTTCCTTAAGCAAAATAGTATTGTCATTTGCTATGATTCTAAACCTGTTATGAATTTTAGCATGAGTACCTTTCAGGGTTTTGTGCACTTTGTCTGTGTAGCTAATATACTTTGTTTGAGACAAAGCATCACATTTTATCAGTTGTACTTTGAGGTGCTAACACATGTATGCAAAGATAGATTTACATGTGTCCGATTTATCAGATACACTCTCCAAAGCAGTCCTAGAAATGTCAGCAGACCTCCTGGAGGCAGGAAGTGAGACTCATTTTAATTTCAAACTAAATTAATTCTGAATGAAATCAAACCTATTCTCACATTTATTATGGCAACCTGGTCTGAGTGAAAAATTGCAGATTTTTTAATAAGGACATTTCCATTGGTTTCCTTTCAGTCCCACAAACTCATAAATCAATTCCTGTCTGTCAGCCATTATAAATTTATCAGTTCTTATGAGCAGATGTGACAGTAAAATGTTATTTAAATCTACAAGGCTATATCTCTGTTAGTGAGCAAAACAACCTTGGCCTCCAGGATACTGCTTTGTATTCTAGAGCTCATTTATTCCATCACGTTTAAACTATCCTCAGTAACAGAGGAGGCTACACACACATCAGCAAAGGAAGTCAAAATTGAAAGTGTGCAATTTCTTGACGATTCTAGGAAGAAAAAAGTAAGTTGCAGTCTAAGGGGTAAAGCATGCAAAATATTTTATGTGAATATTCTTAAAATGCAAATAATCTTAATTTTCATTGCAGACACAGATGATTCTTAGTAACATTGAAATTCATTCCTCAGAACTTTAATACCTTTGTCTACAGATAGGAAACCTTAATTTGCTGGTAACAGAATGAGGGTAGTGCTACATCCACAACTTTATGCAGATCTCAAAGTCTCAGCAGACTAATTAGAAAGCTCGCATTTTATGGAATGATCTTGCTCTCTCCTTTCTTGGCCTCTCACAACAGTGTAAAATTTAAATGAATGGAGTATGTCTCCAGCTGAAAGAATGGAGAAGAAAATGCTAAGTAGAGTAACAGGAAGGCTAATAATGGGAATGCTTTGCGTCTGTAATTTTTGTGCCAACAAAAGCCCTTTGACATGGTCACAGGAGACAAAAAATATGTGGTAATCTGACAAGTAAGATATTTGAATCTTACACAATGTACAGGGCTCCTCTGCACAGTCACTACTCAGGCCAGCTGAATACATGTAAGGCACAATCAATAATAGTACTAATTGGTGTCCATCATTTCTTCTTGCCAGTCATGTAGCTCTGTAATTGAAATGCCTAGTAACAATTTTCCACCTAAATTCTAATGATGCCCTTTATAATTTTCTCTTTAATGCAGTTCCTGAACTTTAAAAGGTTGTTCACTGCCAAATGTCAGTTCACGATGAAGGGCCGTATCGAAAATTCCATTGCTCTAAAAGAGAATGTAGTGTTCATTCTGCCTGTTCAAAATCATGTTGTCCAATCATGTGCTTAAATGGCTCATTAGTTCTCCCTCATTAAAAAAAAAAGCGAAAGATCACCCAAAATTAACAATTTATATTCTGTTTCAAAACTGTGCCTATTCAAGATACATAAAAATAACAATTTCAAGGAATATGATCAGTAAATTTACTACAGGATACAAAAGTGTAAGGAGCAATAATGGATTATATTTTATTAATTCTTTAAGGATTTCATATAATGTATTTTGTTCATACTTCCCACTATTATTTCCCCAATGCCTTTAGATCACTCTCTTTTTTAAATGAACAACCAACTCAAATTTGTGCTTCTCATATATTCCTTGGTATAGGGCGATCCTCTGGAACACAGTAGGCCTACCAGGAACATGGTCTTAAAGAAAACTGACTCTCCTTTCTCCAGCATTCACATGTCATGGGTGTAATAGCGGTATTGTGTTGTATGACTTTAATTACAAATTTAGAATATAGAACTATTAATGTAGCCTTTGCCATGAGAATTCCCAGGTAACATCTACTCTCACTTATCACTCAATTTATATCTTGTTGGAGAACAATTTCTTCTTTTCCCTTTTATATATTGATTAAAAAAAAAAAAAA
>JADRCC010164275.1:0-23103 GCA_019843855.1 Hylomyscus alleni
TTTTTTTTTTCCAGCATAGAGTTTTTTTTTCCTGCACAGAGGTTTGAATAGGGTCAGTAGATTATAGAGTAGAACCAATTTAACATCTAAGTAAAATATAATTGGCCAAAGCTTTATGATACAAAGAAATCAACTTTGGGAAGTTTTGGAAATGGAACCCATGTACATGCAATGCAAGCTGTCTACTACACTTTTCATTAGGCTCAAAAATCAATTGTAATAAATATGAAAACATGAGCGCACATCAAAACCAGCTTGCACTGATAGAGATATTATATATCAGACTATAACTTGAGTGCTTGCATTTTCAAGTTCCAGAAATTAAGAGAAACAATCTTTTATAAAAACAAATGAACAAGTAAGTACACATGGACCCCAAAACATCAAAAGCCACTGTACACAGTCTTCTGTTGAGGCCTGTTGCTGCTGGGCCCTTGTTGTCCTTCTCTGATAACCCGTCTCAAAGACCTGGGGCTATCTCCTACTTGAAGCTCCTTGTGGATGCTGATTCACAGCATCTTAACTGCTGGAGTTAGCAGAAGCCTTGTTATCGTGATGATGATAGACTAGCATTAATGGTGCCAAGGGACACACAGATCACATGAGGCAGCAAGTTCAGGAAATGATTCCAGTTTCCCTTTAAAAAATACTCATTAAATATGGAAAAGCACTTGACTGAGAATTTACTGTATTTGAGATACACCTGTACATCTCCATCAATTAAAATTATCCATAGAAATCGTCTTCAGAGACCATGTTTATATCTACTTTGCAAGGGGACTTTCCATTGAGATGCAAATGTATAAAAATGCATCTATCTATCTATCTATCTATCTATCTATCTATCTATCTATCTGTCTGTCTGTCTGTCTCTCCTTCACTCTCTTTGCTCCCATCCTACTAAATTTAACATTAATGAAAAAATAATAATGTCCAAAATTATAAATTCTTGAAACATTCAAAAGCCCCTTGCATTTGTTTCACAGTGTATCCTTGGAAAATTTAATTTTTAATAAAGTAAAATACAGAGATGGGATGATGGTTCAGAGGGTAAGGCAGTCCCCTTTCAAATATGAAGACCTAAATTTGAATACTGTAGTGGCTATTCCTGGATGTTGACTTGACTATATGTGGAATGAACTACAATCCAGAATTAGAAAGCTCATCTGTGGCCCTAATCTTGGAGCTGAGTGATATAAGTTTCCGATGTGAATCTTGGCATGGAGATCTTGAGGCATAGTGGTTATGAATCCCAGAAGATTAAGACAGGAAGATCTCTGAGTTCAAGGTCATCTGGGATTAAAGGTGCACACACCTTTAATGTGTGCAACACCTTTTGCTGGAGACCTATATAAGGACATTGGAAGAAGGAAGGCTCTCTCTCTGCTCTGCCTGCTTGCCTTGTGTGTCTGAGCAACTGCTAGATCCTTAGACTTCCATTCACAGCTGCTGCCGACCATTGTTGGGAGTTGGACTACAAACTTTAAGTCATCAATAAATTCCTCTACTATATAGAGACTACTGTATGTTCTGTGACTCTAGAGAATCCTGACTAATACAAATACCAAGAACTCATAAGTGCTTAGCAGACATGATAGCCTTTGTGCAATCACCAGGAGGGAGAGACAGAGCATCCCATAAGCATGCAGATTCTGAGTTCACATGAGAAATTCTGACTGATTACCTGAGGTAGATAGTGATCAAGGAAGATAGCAAATACCAATGTTGTGTCTCCACATGCATGGGTACACATGTCCACAAAAACCATAACACACATGTGGGCCTGCACACATGCAGACATCATACAGATGTATACAAAAAACACATAAAACTCATGGTTTTGTGAAGTAGAAAAAATTGGAAGGTGTCCTGTGCAAATTTAAATATTTACAAAAAGTGGACTTAAAAGGTACGTAGAACCTTTTACTTTTTAATAGAAATTTTACAAGTCCCATGTAATATCCATTGTATCACAGAATTGCCCAGAAATATAAATTTTAAACTTTATTCTTACTTTAATTAAAAATAGAAGGTGCATTTTAAAATGGTGCTGAAAAAATCCCTGCAAGATGAAACCTTTTTTTAGGTTCTGTCAACACAGAGGATATGAAAGAGGGACATAAAATAATACTGCATCAAAATCTGACTCAATTTATTTAGGGAGAAACTGTGGTTTACCACTTCTTCTAGAGAATACAAAAGATGAATACTCATTGGCTGAAAAAAATAAATGGGAAGCCTTGAAATAGCTTTGTACCAATTCAGGATGAGAGCAGGTGATGGGGTATTGCTTTTAAATGACAATATAAAACACATCATTGATTTCATAGCCATAGCAGTCTGGTCCAGTCTAGCTTTCTAGGCCATTGGTTAAGCAAATTATCATTCTGCCACTTTCCTTTTGTATACCTGTGGGAAGATTCAAGTCACGAGCATGTAATTACTAAACATCAAGATAGTGCTACAAATGCTCAAAACCTAGGAGTACACTGCAATTGCAGAAGAAACATCAAGGCTTACTAGTTTAAAAGTGCACAGCATAGTTTATTAAAATGTTGATTTATTATTTCTAATTATGTTTTTATGTATGTATTTATGTTGGGGTATATGCTTAAGAACACAGGTGCCTGCAGATTGCAGAACAGGACACTGGATTCCTTGGAGCAGAGTTTTATAAGAACTTGTGACCCACCAAGAGTGAAGTCTAGGAACTGAAATTATTTTTTATCTAAGAGAGGTATATGCTCTTAACCAATCTCTCCAATCTCTTCAACCAGATGATTTTAATGGTGCAGTAATTTCATTACTTGATTCTTTCAATTCTTTTAGATGTTATTTCAAAACCATGTAAATATGTAGACAAACAGTAAATTTCACAATATAAATGTCCTCATCTTTGATTTGCTTTAGACTTCGATTTGGTACTTGAGTTCACCTCTGTCCTCTGTTGGTTTCAAATGAATAAATAAAAGCATGAGTGCTGAATGTGCTGTGGCATGATTGTAATCACAGTGCTAGCTAGGCAAAGCCATGGAGGTACCAGGGATTTAATAACTAATCTGTAAGCTACACATTCAGGAAGAATCCTTGTTTCTACAAGCAAGGTAGAAATCCTAATAAAGATATCAGACATCAACTTCTGGCCTACCCAATAACTGGGTAGCTCTCTGCTACTTAAGGGTAGGTCACAGCTGCTAATAAGTGTCAGACAATCACAGCCAGCCACGGGAACCCTCTAATCACGTGTTTTATTGTGGATCAGGCTGAATCTGCTCAATGAAGCAGCTCTTGACCTCCTTTGTCTTGCAATTTTTGTCTTGGTCTGAGCTTAAGAAGCTCACAAAGCTAGTCCCAAGTTGAATGTAAGCTTTCCTGGCATGTATCCAAAGCATGAAATCTAAACTCTAGAAGTTCTAACTCTGAAACAGTAATAGCAGAACAATCACTTTATGGTTGACAGGAAACGTTTAGCTGAAAGGACTAACCCTGAACCCAGTCACCAACTCCCCACATTTGTAGGATTCCCTTAGGACTAATACATTAGGAAGGAACAATGCAAAAAGGACATTACGAGAAGCAGTATTAGGGGGAGGGAACACATTATTTATATATATCAAGACTCCATCTAGGCTTCTTCTCTGACAGTTGATTATGTGTCGGACTCAGGGGAGTATAAGTCAGCAAAGTGGCCATGCCGCACAGAGCTCAACTGCCCATCCACAAGGAGTAAAAGACTTGGAATACAAAACCCCTGTCCTTCCGTCCACCAATCACATAGGACAGAGGCAGCCCAGGCTTATTAGGTTTGGGGAAAGAATGGGTTTTAATAGAGAGAGAGAGAGAGATGGATCATCTTTTAGGAAAGTATTTTACTATGCTAACAACTAGCAAAACCAGAGAGATCTGAAGGAAAATGTCCATAACCCAGGGAAAGTAAAGTTTGTAATTTAAAATGTCCATTGTGAGAGATCATGAACAGAGCTTTTTTTCTGACACCATGAAGAAATGGCTTCAAAATCACTTGACACATCTATTGAAACCTAGACACACTGCCTTCCTTTATTTCTGAGTGAGACAAATGTTTGAGAAGTCTCAAGGATTTTCCTGGGAAAGTGGCATCAGGAAAACGAATGGGCTGAGTTAGCATGTGATGTGGTGACAATGGCTATCTTCCATTCCTATAGCTCTTCACCATTTAAGACTGATGTTTGAAAAAGCCAGTACACAGTAAATGAGAAGAAAGGAGTTGGTACCCGTGAGAGTAGGAACATGAAGATGCTTTGGATGGCTGTGCTCTATAGTCTCTCACAGAAACACTGGGAGAACATATGCCGTTTCCAGGGCATATTGGGATTGGCAGGTGAGTGCTAGGTTCACAGAGCTGTGGTAAGTGTGGATGTGGGCTGAGCGTTCCTTCCCAGAGAGGAACTCATGCAACATAAATCTGTTTATAAAAGGAGACCTTTGAAAGAAGAAAGTGACTGATAAAGATAAAAGTTAACCAAAGAGCAAACCAAAAGGTAACATTCCTAGACATTAAGATTGAGCCAAACACAGAAGTAATTACATGGGGTATCACTGGATATGGACAGAATGATATGGCTAACCTGGGAACATCTAAAAACAGTAAAAGAGTACAAGTACATTTGGACAAATGAGGAACATGCCTGTGATGGAGTGAACATAGATTTCTTTAAAAAAATGACAGTTATAGAAGTTTCACACTGAGCAAGCTCTTAGAATTATCACAGGGCACTAAAAAACAGCAAAAACAGTTGGAGTGATGTCTCAGGGATTAAGAGCACCTATTTATCTTTGAAAAAGCCTAAGTATGGTTTCCAGCTCCCATTTGTGGGTCTAACAGTCTGCAACTCCTGCTCCAGTGTGTCCGATGCCTACCTATATCCTCTGCTGACATCTTCACTCGTGTACACACACCACAGGTCAGCACATGTAATTAAAACTAATAAAAAATTAAACCCACAGAAGATAAACAAATGATAATAGTATGTGGATCTAGATTCAGAAACAACAATTTGTGTAGGAATAAGAAAAGATTTTTTCTCATTTATCACATGACTGGACAGTAAGAAATACCCTCTCAAGGGCTCTGCACCTTGTACAGGCAGTACAGTCCAGCTGATTCTGGTGGTTGGGGAACAGCAGAGCTTGCTGAGAGGGCATGGTCATGAGAGAGCTGCCCCTGCCCCTTGTCTGCCATGTGGTGACATGAGCAAGAAAGAGTTGTCCTTCCCTCTCGACCCTGGCTGCCTAAGAGCAGTCAGGAGAGCTTACTCCTTACTGTAGCACTCAGGAAAGTAGGCACTGCATTTTGCCTGTGCAACAAAATAGAGCTGGCCCTGGATATAGTGGTTGCAGGTAAGAGCTTAAGCCCAAAGAACTCGAGGACAGGAGTATTGGCACTGCCTTTTGTCTGCTGCGCAACAGACTGCATAAGGGGGTGACATTCCCTCTCTTATCTCTGTCTAACTATGGCAGACTAGAGAGCTCGCCTCTGGAGACTGAGAATGGGAGAAATGGCCATGACTCTCAGTGGCTGCAACAATTGGAAAAACAGGCCGTCCACCTCATCTGGGCAGCAGAGTAGAGTTGGCCCTGGTTATAGGGGTTACAGGAGAGCATACAATTAGGCAAGCTGACCATCTCAGATACCACTCAGGCCCAGATCCAGAGCATTGAGTTGGCCCATTCCAAAAACTGTCCATTTATTTAACTGCTAAAATACATGAAGAGGCTGGTCCTACAGATCCAAAAACTACAGGATCAACAACAGGATATCCTAGAGGAGTCCTAGTAAGGTTCCAGTTTTGAAAGATTAGGAGAAGCCAGAGGCTGCACCCTCATTTCAGACCAAGGAATTATTGCAATGAACACTTAAAAACCAAGAAATGTGGACAAAAGGAAGTACTCTGGGATACACTGTGACAAAGTACAGTTTCCAAAAGATTTATTGTTCTCTCTAGGCAGAAAGTTCCAAGGGTGGAGGTGGGTATGAGGGAAAGGGAAAATGAGTGGGATTGCTATACCTGGTATGAAATTCACCAAAAGAACCAATGCAGAGAGAGAAAGAGAAAGAGAGAGAGAGAGAGAGAGAGAGAGACAGAGACAGAGACAGAGACAGAGACAGAGACAGAGACAGAGACAGAGACAGAGAGGGTGAAGAGACTCTCACTCTTTCTATGGTACCAGAGTGTACATCCATGCAGCATTGAGGATAAAGGTCAATGTGTTATCAGATGGATTAAGTACGCATCTGATATGTATAGAAACCTTCCCTTAACTATGAAATCCAATCATCAGGTTTTTCCTTTATATCTGAAAAGAGATGGATGAATGCAATGGCACTGTATAATTTACAGGAACCCACAAATGGTTCTTATGACAACTGTGACCTGCCCAGCATAACAGGATGACCACAAACAGATAGTAATATTAATCACAATATTATTTATAATTGACTTTATACAACTATATCCATGAATTCAAAAGAAAAACAACTGTCTCAGATGGTACAACCTTTAACATTACATCATTAATCTACTAAATTATAAGAAAACTCATGGCAACCATGAAAAATAGTCTGTGATCTAAAAATAAATAAGTAAATGTAAAACAGGTTTTAGAAGTGGTTAAAGAGGGTAGAAATATAGCAAGATAAATTAAGAAAAAAAGATTTGAAAAGTTGAAAGAAAAGGTTGGCATCACTTGGAAGTGAGAACAAAAGGAAAGGAAGATAAAATTCTCAATACTATGACATATGCTGCAAAGTATAATTATTTAAAGTTACATTAAGGAATATCTTTAGTAATTGATATGTTTTTTAAATGTGAAATGTCTTGCATATGCTCATATGTTTTAATATGTGGTCCCTAGCTGGAGGTACAGTTTGGAAAAGTTTCAGAACCTTGGAGAAGGGGAGCCTTACTGAAGGAGGTGAGTCAGAAGAATGGAAACTGAGGATTTATAACCTAATATCCATTCACTGCTGCTGTGATTCACTTCTGCTCTGCATAAAGGGATGCAGCCTAAGGAGAATCCTTAGCCTAGCTACATCTCTCCCAGGCTAAGCTGGAGCAAGGTAGAATGCAGAGGGAAAGCCTGAAGAAGGCAGGCTGCTGGACCTCTTCTGCAGCTACCACTGCCCTAGAAAAGCAGTGACAGTTGGAAGATGGAGCCAGGGCTATCAAGCAGATAGTGGCTGAGGTCAAGGGTTTGAACTTGGCTTATCGACAACATTGAGGTACAGGACTAAAGCTTCAGGAGAGTTTAATGAGCTTTAATGTTAAAGCTCATTAAGACTGGCACACCCAGAAGATCTTTGATTATAAACTAGTTTACTTTATTCCTTGTAGATGGGAACATTATAAACATTTTGGTAGTGGGATGAGACCTAAGTGTAGATTTTTCCACTGGCTCAGTCTGATAAATTAGGGATCCTACATTGCCATGAATGTCATTGTGGAATATACTAGTCATGTACTCCTGACCAGGAACCTGGCAAGGAGCTTATTACAACTCCTGCCATTCTCAATTATGAATTTTCTCAGGGTTCTCAACTATTGTGACCATGTTACCAGTTCTTCTGTCTAGTGTCAAGGTCCACTGCCCCATATTTCATGTTTACACTCTTGACACTATACTGTGATGCAAGATGATAGGCAGCTTTGTTTGTGGTATCATGTCTGTTACTTTCTATTTACCATGTTTTACCTGCATAATGAACTGTGTACCTCGAGAACTATAAGAAAAATAAAGCTTTTCTCACTTATGCAGTTTTTGCCAGGGTATTTTACCAAAAACTAAGACTTCATGTACCATGGTGCACTAATTTCTAGGACGGTGTGAACAAATATATTGTTATACAAGATGAGTTACAGACAACAGATGAAACTAAAGATTCTGTCAAAGTGCAACTTGGTTAACCAATAAGTTAGTTAGACTTACTCATAGTTACTAGGTATGGGATTACTTAGAGAATGGTTGGTAACTATTATGGCTGTTTATAGCTATCAACTTGACTATATCTGAAATGAACTACAATCTAGAAATGGAGGGCACACATATAATCCAGATCTTGAGGCTAGAAGGTACAGTCTTTTGATCTGGATTTTGACATGTGATGACATACCCTTTTGATCCATATCTTGAGGCAAGGTGGCTATGAAAAACTTAGGTCCAGACAAAGAGGTACATGGCTTTAATCCCAGGAGACAGAGGCAAGAAGCTCTCTGAGTACAGGACTAGGCTGGGATAAAGCAAGCCCCAGGTAAAGAACAGATTAGGTTCAGGGGTGGTGTTACACACCTTTAATCTGGGCCTTGCCTCTGTTGGAGGCCTACATAAGGACAACAGAAGAAGGAACTACCTCTTTTTCTTCTGTTTGCAATGATTTGTCAGAGTATGTTAGAAGCTACTTTTAGGATTCCAGCTTAAACAGAAGACCAGCTGAAACACCTAGCCCCATGTGACTGAACAATTACTAGAGTCTTGGACTTCCCATTCATACCTGCCAATTGTCAGGTTAGTTGAACTGCAGACTGTAAGTCATTTCAGTAATTTCCCTTAATGTATAGAGATATGCCATAATTTCTCTGAGTGAGGAGGGAGACAGAAAAATAGAGTCCCAGATAAAGACCCTATGACGCTTCCTTCCTCCTCACTACAGTGTATTTATAGCTGCACTACCATTACCATAGACATGACTAACCGTGCTTTGGCTTGCTTGGTCAGAGGTCATGACTACTCCAGAAAGACAATAAGGTTTCCCTGCTATATTCTGAGTAAATATTCATACTACAACACAAGCAAGAACCAAAGAAACAAAGAAAATTTAGCACATTTTTAAAAGTAATTATAGTTCATAGGCCTTCCCATTTAATCACTTCCTATTAAAACACTGACCTCTGGAAGCTAGACACAGCCTGAAGAAACCAGATCTCATCTCTCTGCAGGGCTTTAGGATGCTATCTGTTCGGTGGTTTTCCTCTCCTGCTCCTGATTTATGATCCTTCCCAGTACCCGGATCCTCTGTGCTTTGTCAATCACACTGTGTTGAACTACATCATATTGTGTAAAATTCCCTACCACTTCTAGAAAGCACAGAAAATTACATAGTTACCACTGTTGGGAGAATTTTTCAAAAGGCTCCTTTTCTTCTAGGCCTCCCCACTGTCATTCTTGCTTTACTTTGAGATGTCAATTAATGAAGCTCATTAAGCTTATATTGATGTAGATTTTGATGTGTTGTTCTTTTCTAATTATCTCAAAACTTAATGTCCAATCTTGGCTTCTGTGGTCTTGAGGCCTTTTGTCATCTTATAATATTTGTAATTAAAGGGTAAATTTATGTCAGTACCTTTACAGAATCAATATACCTTCTTCCTTTTCACACTGTCTGAAATTAAATGTATAGGATAGTCTTATCCTAGATACAATTGAATGATACTAGAAGTAGATATCAAAGGGATAATTGGAAATTTCACAAATGTGTAGAAATTAAACATATTTTAATTGAATATGACTAAGAAGATATTTGAATGTAAGATAAAAAGTATCGAAGACAAATGAACAAATATTTACGGAATCCTTTGTGGAAAGAAAGCCAAGAATAGAATTTATAGCTTTATATGATCTAAAAAGAAGGGTCCATATTAACAATTATATTTACATAGTAAATAATTAGTAAAAAAGAAACAAAATTCAAACACAGTAAAGACGAAATGATAAAGAGTAAATAATAAAACTATAGATAGAAATATAAGAAGATACCAATAAAGCCAGCAGTGGGATCTTTGAAAACAATGTCAAAAATTGATAATTATTATATAGATAAGTGTGGTAGTTTGATTATGCTTGGCCCAGGGAATTGCACTATTTGGAGGTATACCATTGTTGGAGGAAGTCTGTCACATTGGGGGTGGACATTGAGATCCTTATCCTAGTTTCCTCGAAGCCAGTGTGCTCATGGCTGCCTTCTCATCAAGATGTGGGACTCTCAGATCCTCCAGTTCTATGCCAGGCTTCACTCTGTGATGGTAATAGACTAAACCTAAGAACCTATAAGGTTGTCCCAATTAAATATTGTCCTTTATAAGAGTTACACAGATCATGGTGTCTCTTCCCAGAAATGAAAACCTTAAATGATACAATAAAGAACAAAAGAGTACAAATTAAAATAAAAAATGAAGGCAGAATAGCAAACTGAATTTTCAGAATTAAGATATATTCTTAGTGAAAACAGATAAGTGATTGCCACCATTCTGAACAACTTGAAACTTGGAATAACTCATGAGATAGAAAGACCTGCCAAGACTAAATTACGGAGAAAAAGAAATCATGTCAGACTGACAACAGAAAATACAAAGTTTGCAATCTAAAACCTTTCTCAAAACCTACATGAACAGCCCTTGAGGAATGACTCCTGAGACTGGCCTCTGGATTTCAAAAACTCATGTACATATATGTACCTAGTCACATATAAACATATACATCTTTGCACACATAAAAGTAGAAAATAAATAATAAACTGGGAGTTGAAATTAACAGTTGTGTGATATCCAAGGAATGTACACATCTATCATTAACTCCACAATTTCCATGATTGGTGGAGATCCTGGTAGAATAGGTGGCATTTTCCCATGGCTTACTAATTTCTTCTATTTTTGACCTCTTGCCAATCACCTCTGCTTTTAATTTCAGCACTTCATGATTCGATTCCAATATTTTTTTCAGCTGATGCTTACAGCCCATGGTTCCTTTTATTGTTCTTACAATGATATCATGGCTTCATAACTGTGATAATAAGACCTTTTCCTTTTTGATTCCAAATTATTCTTTCATTTCCCAATAGCTTTGGAACTGACATTTGGGTCATATTGGCATCTCTTCCTTCCAAATACATGATTGTTAACATACTATGGATGCTAAAGTTCAGAGAAAACAATCACAATGTCAGTTACAGGAGAATTTTTTTAACCATGCACCACAAAAATTCTGGTTAGATATTCACATCAGGAAATTCAGTAGAAATTACTTAAACGTCATTAATTCAATTCAGCTTAGCCTGCTTCCATGCAAAAGTCCTTGGATAATAGGAAGGATTCTCCTAATTAAATCTCAGAACTCTACAACTGTGAATCTATACATTTATATCTATGCTAACAGTAGTTTTCAAGTGACTCCAAATTAAAATATTTACTCTCCCACCTCTTCCCAGAGATATAACATACAACACAAGATTAAAATTTTTCATGAGATGCATCAGGTTATACTGGCCTTTCTAAGTCAAAGCAGACTTTGGCAGACTTTTGCTGTCTCAAAGAAATGTTTAATTGTGTTTGTTATGTTATATTCTGTTTTCTGTGCTGTGTCATGCTCAATATCTTATTCTTATTTATTTTGCTTGTATGTATGCATATGTGTATATATATGATTTTGTAGGATTAGTGAAGTGGGAGTTATGGTTGTAGGTAGTATTATGGTATGGGGTGGATAAAAGATTGTTTATCAAGTAATTGAGTTCAACAAGTAGGCTAAATTAGCTAGCCAGTGCATTCCAGGGATCCACTTGTTTCTGACTCTCCATTGCTGAGACTCTACACATAAACTTAAGCAGTAAAACTGTAAGTTTTATATACAGTTTCAGAATTTAAACTCAGTTCTTCATGCTTGCAAGGAAACACCTTACTTACTGAGCCTTGTCCCTAATCCCCATGCTCAGTGTTTACGGTACACCTATCCATCACATGAACAAACTTGCCACTGTTCTCGCCATGTTAGTTTTCTCCTCCTTCCCTTTAGTTTTAAAAAGTCACTTGTCCCTGCTCTGCCAGCTATAGCAAACACCATCTGGTCTCTTACTGGACAGGTAGTTAAATATCTTCCTTCCAGAATTGGAGAATCAGTTTTTTTGATCCTAAGATACGGATTTATACATTTTTAAATCTGCAAGGCCAATGTCTTGGCTGCAACTTCTATTTATATGCCTGCCAAATGTTTGCTTCTCGTGAAGTCATTTCTGAGAATTCTCACAGTCAGAGCTGAGGCCCTGAAGACTGGCATGTGACTAGAAGCTCTCAGTTGCTCAGCTTATCCCTTTCTTAATCTGCACAGATTTCTTGGCAAGGTATTCGTTTTTATGAGGCTTTTTTTTTTCTATCAGGAATTCAGTCATGTTTGCAGGATTTGGCTAGCATTGCTTAAATGATCCTGTTTGTGTTCCTTCTGTGGCCAATTCCAAGGCTGAATTATCTGTGCATCAAGTTGGATGGCCTATGGAGCATGTCCCAAGTAGCATATGTTGGGGAGGAGCATACAAATGTTCCCCAGGCTTTCTTGCTCCTAAGAATCAATCCCTATGGCACATATCCATACTGAACACTGTCAAACTAGCTTTAACCAGAGGACACTACACAGTTTTTTCTGAATTCACTCTACATTGAAAACAGGCAAAGAATTCAAAGCTTTTCTACTTCCTTTGTAATGGTTGCCACAAGGAAGAAGATTAGGAGACAAACTTACATATGGCACATAGTGATAAC
Source organism: Hylomyscus alleni (assembly GCA_019843855.1). Taxonomy (NCBI): domain Eukaryota; kingdom Metazoa; phylum Chordata; class Mammalia; order Rodentia; family Muridae; genus Hylomyscus; species Hylomyscus alleni. The sequence goes on from JADRCC010164275.1 coordinate 12,561, forward strand.
TTGACTAAACATAATATTAAATTGATTTTTGTAGCATCTTCTCACACAGAGTTCAAATTCTAAACCATTGACAATTTAATTCCAGTAAGGTATCCCAGTATATTCTTATCTTCTCTCAAGACTGATTCATTTTCTTTCTTCAGAATTTCATAAAACATATGTTTTACTTCATGGAATATTTTCAAGCAAAGGTCACATCATCACACATCAAACATTAGTGCCATTCTTAAGTTTAAAATTTTCAATTTTATCATGTAATTGCTAAGATTAAAGAAATATTAGAGTAATCCTGTCACCAGGTACATTTATTAAATTTTTATTATTCTACAAAAAGTGAAAATTTACTGACATACTTTCTAATTGATAATTTTGCTTTGTTTTGAAAACATAACTTATGTGTATAGCAATATAATTTATATGTTAAATAAAAGCATAATAGAATGGTTTAATACAATTTTAAACAAAACAACAAAAAGATATAAAAACACAGGTTACAGAGTCCCTCACTCCAGAACGATCTTTTTTTTTATTCACTTTTAAGAAGCAGGTCAAGATAAATATATTAAGTGATTAATAGTTAGTCCTGTACTAATGATGCATGGAATTAAAGCAACTTAGAATCCAGATTAGTTAATATCTCTTATTTTTTGTGATATTTCTACTTCATCTTCTCTTTTTATAGGTATGTTGCACATTTATGCTCAGATACATTTGCTGGTATGTGCATAGAATTGCCAGAAATTGTCCTCTGGTGAGTTAGCCACAGAACTATTGCCTCATAGTCTATTGCATTCATTTACTTATTTTGTGACAACCTCTCTTTATGGAACCTGGAACTTGGGAATCTGGCTAGGCTATCCAACCATCTATCCGCAGAGATTCAACTGATACCACCTTCCTAGTGTAGAGTGTATATGTGTATGTGTGTCTATATGTATATGTATATGTATATATATATATATATGTGTGTGTGTGTGTGTGTGTATTACCATGTTGAATATCATACCTGACTAGAGGCGATTAAACTTGGGTACTAATGCTGAGAGACAAACTCTTTACTGACTGAGCTATTGCCCTAGCTCCTAATTCATCACTTTGATGCAGGGATCACAAAATATTTTACAGTGACAATATTTGAAATCAGGCACAGCTTTAACTCAGACATTCTGAGTCTCTGAATATTTTTCATTGATTCTGATGCCAGGTTTGAATGTTGATTACCTCATAGCACACTTTTGAGCATGCAAGCACATGGTAAACAATAAATAAGTTAAATTTTCCTTCTCTTTTCTTTTTTTTTTCAAAAAGACAAATCAAGCATTCCCATAAAAGCAGAGAAAAGGTCTACATAAGTCTTATGTTGAATGTTGTAGATCCCAAGCAATGGTATTGTCTGTACTATGGAAAGCCAAATTATTAAGTTGTTGCTTAAGCCTCACTTATCGGTAACAATAAAAAAATAACAAGGGGAATTTGAGAAGCTAAGAAATATATAATCAGTTCATTTGCCAGTGTGAGCCCACACCATCAGTACTTACAAGTCCTTATGTAAGATACAGCACTAGCTAAGACATTCCTTTGTGTTACACATTCTAAAACACCATGTGCTGGATATTTGAGTAACACCGGGAAAGCTTATATTTAAGTGAGTTCAAAAAGTAGGGGGTGTCACTCAGAAAGTAAAGAAAGGAAATAGGTTTCGTTTTCATTTGTATTTGAGATAGACTTTTAAAAAAATAGAATAAAAAGGCACTGGGTATTCAGATGTACAAGCATATTTAGTTTAGCTACTCAAAGCTGCATGAAAGTCCTGAGCAAAAGAGAGATGCCTATGGTCTCTGACTTAGTAATATCAGATGATCTAAGCCAGATTGTACTTATTCAAGAAGTAAGAAGGTGTGAAATGTGCCTTAGAAAGAGTTATATCCAAAACTCCTAAAACAAGATTGAGGCAGTTCTTGTTTCAGTGATCTGGAAAATTCTTTTCTGTGGAATAGTTCATTTTTTGGTAAAAACCATATGAACAAACTGCAATTTGGTTTATCTGAGAAACAAACAAACAAAAAATTGTATTAACTGCTTTTGAAAATTACCCTGACCAGAAGGGCATGAAAGAATATATTAGAAAAACATTTGGGTATAGTAGAATAGATCTGGCTAATATCTTTCTTTCAATCGGACCACATTGGCTCTAAGTTGTTTGCTAATCTATATAATTAGAGCAATAGGAACACTCATAGGACTACTTTCTATGAAGAAAGTGGATAGTTGATGACCTTAGGAAAGTTTAAACTCAACTAATGCTGTGACTGTGTTGCAGGGACAAAAATGTAATAATTCTGAAGATGCATTTTCATTCTTTTTCTGATATGATTTCTAATGTGTTTAAGAAACATTTTGTTCTCAGTGGTCATATTCAAAAGATGAAATTTTCAGATCTTACTTGCTCTGAATGCTTCTGAAAGACTCAACCCCATGACAGTTGGGCATTCTGAAAGAAAACCAAGGGTGGATGGAGAGCAGATGGTTCGTGAGGACGGGTACATCAAGCTTCATGTCAGGGTACACTACCTACCTAAAAAATTCTCACTCTGACTATCTCAGGACTGGATATTTCCCCTAATTCTGAATTATATTTTGAGGTATCAAAATTTTAAACATGGTTTGTTACAATATTATCATCAGAAATTATCCACATTGTAATAAATAACATTTTTTTTGAAATAAGATTACACTTAATCTGTAATCTAGGTTGTTGTTCAGCTATCTCCTTTGAATTGAAATATTCTTTCACAGAGAGATGGAGGAGAGTCTTAAGACTGAGGAAGTTAACAAATTGTTTAAATCTTAGGAAGTAAATGAAACTTAGAAGTTTAAGGAAGCACCTGAAATTGATAAGTCATAAGACCCTCACCCCAGTTCTTATAAAAAAATAAATAAATGTTTGGGGATGGATCTTCCTCAGCCAGCTATGTTGCCTGCAAGAAAGGATCTAGTATGTGTTAGTCATCATCCATATTAGGGTGGGCTTTTCAGAGACACATCATCTTTGTGTCACCTATGCCCCTGTGAGTATCTTCTCTCTCTTCTGTGCTTTTGTAAAGAGCATTGTTAAACTCACTGGTCATAGGTAGACTGAGGAGAAATCATTTCTGTAGTCTGTCATTAGTGACCCATCTGAGATAAAGAGATATTTGTTCATGTGTCACCACTAAAGTTTGTAGAGTACAGATATGCTATAAATTACAATGTGTTTAAGTGATTGGATTTTCTAAGGTGATTTTGGGTGGAGACATTTGCATGGGAAGTTCAACTAGGACTTTCAAAATATGTCCCAAGTAACCCTTTTTGTCTAGTGTTTCTATTTATATAGAATCACTTGACATTATTGTGGGTTGGTATGATTTTCAATAATGTTCAAAACAAACATTGCAACTTTATGATGGATTCTTGGATTGCTGACTCTTAGATAAGCCAGCTGTTACAATGTGAGCATAGTCAAGCATACCTGCACATAAAGCCAGGTGGTGAAAGACTGAATCTTCCTGTGTACAGCCTCATAAGGAAGCAGAGTCTCTTCCATCCCCATTTTATCTCATGCACAGAAGCTTGCAGCTTCTTGAACACCCAAGAGAGAAACTTTATAGATTATGGGTCTTGAACCAAAGGAATATGGAATAACAAGTAATTATTGTTGTTATGAGCTTTGTATTTACAATTAATTTTTAGACATTAAGTCAATCAAGCACACTTTATTCTATTAAATTACTTTGGTTTTTGTTCATTAAAAAGGATATATGTGTGTGTGTGTGTTTGTGTGTGTGTATGTTTATTTGTGTTTCTGTGTGTATATGTAACATATATGTTTAATTATATATTCATACACATGTGTGCATGTGTATGAACAAGTATTTTGCATAGAGGAGGCAGTGGAAATTTTGCCAACCTATGAAATAGGAACTGGCTCTTCATGAAGGTCTTCTTTCTGCATGGATTGTGTCTTACTCCCATACTCTTTATGGGAAAGGCAGCAGTCTCCATGGAAGTGTATCTGTGGAGCCCATGAAACATATCCTTCCCTTGGACTCTTACTTCTCCTCTTCCCCATCCCATTGATGGAAGCAGTAGCAATAAAACAATTATGAATTCTATTCTATTCTTTTATGTGGCTGGTGCTTTGCAATTTACCATCTCTGTGCCAGTGACCTCCACAACTATAAATGTTTTACATTAAGGAAACAAATTTATAAAGCATTTCTTCCTGGTGTAATTTAACTAAAAGGAATCCAGATTTGAATTCTCTTCTTTTATCTCCATGTGTCTTTCATAGTTCTCTCTATCAATATTACGAGTCTGAGTGTGTATCTGCCCAACTCTTTTCTCTTCTTGTTTGGTTCATTGTCTGTATTTGTGTCCTTGTCCATATATCTGTCTGTGTCTACCTCTGAGTCTGTTCTTATCAATGGGTTCTGCTCTCTTTTTTATTGAACAGCAAAGACAGTAGCACATGGGGAAGAAAAGAGGGATACTGCATAGCAAGTATTAAAAAAGTTTTAGAGTCACTGACTCCAACTGACTACAATTGACACAGGCACACCAATGCAGTCAGGAAATATTTGTATGTTATGTCCAGCATTTGTGGTAAATAGTAATTTTATAAGGCTTCTTTTGTTCTATTTTCACCTTTCAGCAAAATAATAACAAACTCATAAGTACACATGCATTGCTCTCTGGAATACATAATTTAAGATTAAAGCTGTGTATTAGCTTAGGTTATAAGTGCTAATTACTTTATGAATCCAAAGCAGGTAAGATGGATTGTTACATTGATCTCTTAAAGGCAGGTAAGAAAAGCAGACTGAGTTCACATTACAGGATAACAGTCTTAAGTGACCTCAAATTGAATCAATAACTCTGTGTGTGAGGTGCAGCAAAAGACTCAGTATCTTAGGATGTAAAATATACTTTCAAAATGGTACACTGCCAAATTTAAAAACTAAAGGTTTTTGGCAGTCAGTCAGAAAACTTTAAAAGATTCTGCAGTCTTGAAAGACAATTTGTCCAAAGATCAAATATTTGTTGCAGCGTGGAAGAGAAGAGGATAGTGGTCTCAACCTTTCTGTTCTGTTACTCCATGTCAGCAATAGAGAAGGAAAAGAATTTAGGATGTAATTAAAATGAGAGGCTAGCATGTGACTAATGGTAGACTCTGTGGGAACTACAGTCTTTTATTTTTCCTACACAGAAAGAAAGAAGGAATTTTATGACCAAGCTCAAAGAGTTTGGTATTTGTACCATCAGCCTACCCCTGGCTTTCTTTCAAGAGGTTTAAGCTGCTAGTTATTGCTGTTGTTGTTGTTGTTGTTGTTGTTGTTGTTGCTTGGCCTTCACTCTTTCCCTGAAAAGAGAAATATTCACACTTTGCTGCTGAGAAATGACCACCAATAGTAATCACTTAGACTGCAAGTTCTATTTGCTAAAGATGAAACCATCTTAAATAAAATCTGAAAATTTTAGCTTTGGTAAAACTCACTTAGCTTCAGGAACAAAAGAATCTCCATTGAGACAGGAACAAAAGACTACTTCAGGATATTTATAAGACTATGAAATTGCCTAACTCTGTATAAATGGCCTCTTTATGCAATAGCTAGGGGCTATACCAGCATGCTGCTAAAGGAAGTTTTTGTATGTTTGTTTTTGTTTTGTTTTTGCTTTTTTTAATCTCCTAGTGCTGAGAATTTCTCACTGGAGAAATTAAACTAAAAAGATGAAGAGTTGAAAACTAAAAGAAATTAATATAACAATAGTCATTCATCTCATATGTTAGAGTTACTTCTGTGTCTTGGGTTCCATTTGTATCATTTTCCTATCTGACATATGTTTATGAAGTTTTCTCTTGATTTAAGGTATATGTAGATATGTACATTCATGTGTGCATACCTATGTGCATGTGAAGACCATAGGTTAACACTGAATGTCTTCCTCAATTGCTCTCCAGTTTATATCTTGAAAATGATACCTCACTGAACTTAAAGATCACTAATTTGGAGAGGATGATTGACAGTGAGAGCCCAGAGGCGAGGACTCTGAACTGTGTGAAGGTGCTAGGCTTATCCTAAGATTTACTCTGAGGACACATTCTACATTACTAAAGACTATACTGCTGGCGACAACTCTATGAGATGTGCAGCAATCACCAAAGAACAGTGTTTGCTACTTCTGGCTTTCATTATGGCGCCACTCTACTCCTCTTTCCACTTATTTTCCTTCAGGAAATGTTGGATCTAGTGATACCTCAATCTCATAGAGCTGTTCCAACTTGAGTTCTTTATACTTGGAGGTTATGGCTTCTGTGTTCCTCAGACTCCCCAGGGAAAATATTATGATTGGTTCAGCCTTCTTAACTCTGCACAAATTTACATATAAACTTCTATAGAGAATGACAAATGTTATGGGAAATTGAACAGTGAAAGTAGTGATGGGTTCCCTTTATCTACAGGTACGGAATTATAACATTATCTCATGCTACCATATTGACTGAATATGTCTACTCTAGAACCTGAAAACCTCTGAGTCATTTGTGTGTGTGTGTACTGGGCATGTGTGTTGTGTGAAGTATGTGTGTATTGTATGTATGTATGTACTCACCCACATGCCTTTGGTGCAAGAGGAAGGAGTAGGAAATCATAAGATGTTTTCTTCAGTCACTTTTGACATTGTCTTTCAGAACAGTATCCTTCACCAAATCTACAGCTCAGTAATTTCAATAGGATAGGCCAGAAAGACCCAGAAATCTGTCTGTGTTGGCATTCCCACTGCAGGTGTTTCATAGGCCTGCTATGTCGAGAACACTCTTCTTTGATTGTTTTTGTTTTTTCATTCTTTATTTTAACAGTGCATCAAGAACTTTACTCATATCTCCCAGATATCTCCCAGAACCCTGAATTTAGAACTTTTGTGTTCATATTTCAAAACTAATCTTTCTTCTCATCATTAAATATACTTTCAGATTCATTCCCATTAAACTAAAATGATTTGGAATAAACTTTAAATTGCTCCCATCTTTGATTCTTTACATAAAGCCCTACATTAACAGATCTTAATCAACCTTCTCCCAAGAGAATTTATTATACATTTTTTTTCTTCTTATGTCTGTCATTTCCTACTACTATTTTAGTCTTCTCTTTTGCGTAACAAGAAGTCTTTTAATTAACCTTTCTATCTTTAAAATCTTGTCATTTCAATCTATGTTTTCTGTTATTAATGGAAGAAAAGCAATTTAAGCAGTTCTTTTGACATGCAATTTACAACAAGATGATCACAGATTCAGACAAGGCCAAGATTTAAGAAAGCAATGCATTAAGAAGTTCAATAAATCACCCAGCCCACTGTGACTATAAAAGACTCAAATCACTTTTAGTCCAATGTCAGAGGAGTATGTGAATGGAGTTGAGAGATAGCAAATACCTTCACACTACCAAGTCTTTCATATTTTGTTTCATTCTGAAAAAAAATTCACATCCTTTAAAATTAATTTTGTCTGTAAATTATAATATGTTGCCTCTTGAGGTTAATGCTGTTGTTTATATTGCATTGTATATTTCAGTTCTTGGTAAGTATAATATGTTGATATTTACTGAATATTTGCTGAATTTTTGATATTTACTGAATTGATACTGTGTAATATTAACTTTGTAGTGTGTCATGTCAAGCCTAATATTAGAAGATAGGTCACTGACCTAAGGAGGTGACTAATTTAGTAAAGTGATAATTATTTAAGCATGGGGACCTCAGTTTTCATCCCTAGCATCTGTATAAATGTTAGGAGGGTAGCCTAGCTATGAAACCTTCATACCAGTGAAGCAAAGATGAAGCTTTCTGGGTTTGCTAATGTGTCAGTATAGCCAGCCAGTGAGCTCTGAGTTCAGTGCCTTGCCTTAAAACAAAAGAATAAATAAAATAAGGCAGAAGAACAAGGAGATGTCTCAGTGGGTAAAGGTGCTTGTCATTCAACATTGTAACCTGACAACCCAACAACCCTCCTTTGATTCTGTTGGCATTTCTTCAAAGCACCACCTAACATTTAACAGCCAAACCTGGCTCCCCTATAAAGTGACTTCTCTCTCTCTCGGTCCCTCCCTCCCTCTCTCCTTCCCTCCCTCCCTTTCCCCCTCCCCCTCTCCCCTCCCTGTCCTTCTCCCTGTCCCCCTCTGTCTTCCTCTCTCCATCCCCCCTCTCTCTCTCACCTGTCTATCCCCTGCCCCTTCCTTTCTTACCAAGAAAGCTTCATATATTAGTTTTGTGTCATGCCTTGATTTCTCAGACGGAATGCTTTGGCATGGGCCTGTCCAGGAGCTCCTTTTAACCTCTTCACTTCCACCATTTTATAAAACACATCATTGGTGGAAAAAGACACCGACACCGTGTTTACAAATAGGCTTTCTGGCTCACTGATTGCTCATTACCCCACAATTAGTTAAGTCCCTGCCCCCTTTTTAACCTCTCCCAGGTTCTAAGAATTGACCATTCTTCACTCAGGCTTTCCTGGATAGTTGGGCCCCTTCCTGATCTCCTCTCCAAATATTTTCTGTGGATGGAACCCTGTTGCTCTGTGCTCTCTCTACGTTTGAACTTTCTGAACATACTGATACCACCACCGAGTTTCCAGGGCATAGCAAGGCTAAGCTCTGACCTTTGTTGAGTACATAAGGACCCAGTAAAAAGTTTGTGTTCCCGCTCTCCTCTCTGGGTTTTGGGGACAAGGCTTGGCCAGTTGACTGTCCACTTCCACTTTTGCATTCACAGGTGTTATCCTCTCACTGATGTCTCTCAAAAAACCTCAGTCCAGAATGTATTAGCCTTTCCAATCAACTTTCTACAAATACTAGGGATCAGGGAAACAGAAGCAATTCACTATTTTTTTAATTAATTAATTTATTTTTTTCGTTTTAATGAACAAACAAAAACAAGAACAAACCCCTGTTGCCTCCCCACTCCCCATGTCTGCCACCTCACCCTCTCCCACTTATCAGCCCTGTCATTCCCCTACACTGGGACACAGAACCTTCACAGGGCCAAGGGCCTCTCCTCCCATTGATGATCAACTTTGCAATCCTCTACTATACATTCTTTTTTCTCTCAGCTTCCTTTCTACAAGGACTGGCATTTGCCCCTCCCCTATTCCTTGTTCTGTCTTCCCTGTCAGCATACACTATGCCTCCCTCTTCCTCAGCTATACCACCACAGGTGCCCTCTAGCTGGTTGGGTGCAGGTTCTATGGCTTTCAACCAGTTGTGCTCTCCAGATTCCATTTCTGATTAACACATTCTTACTGCCACAGACAAATGATCCAAACAACCTTTTATTTAACTGACTCTGCATACTCTTAAACTTCCTGATCATTGTAGATTACTGAATTCATTTGTACTGACAACTGTGGTATTGTAAGTAAAAATGCAAAACAAGCAAACAAACAAACAAAACAATACAAAAAATCCCAACAACAACAACCAAAGAAAAAGTTTTTCTGGTTTAATTAACAGTGTATAATATTAAGAACACCCAGCATAAAAGAAACATAGAACAAATACTAACCACAGTATAAATGAACAAGAAAGGTGTCTTTAATTTTAAATGTTTTTTCAAACCATTCCCAACTTAATTAAAACTCAACTCAAATGTTCTATATTTAAAAATTAATATTCATTCTGATTTTCCTCTTTAAATTTCAAAATGAACCAGAAAGAAAAGAGTTTGAACTAATTTTCTTTCTTGGCAATATAACAAAAAGAAAATTGCTCTAATTGAGTAATCTAAATTTTCTTAGGGATGCATAAATGGATAATAGACATCATAGGTCCAGTCCTGACTGCCTGATAGTCTTTATAATAGACAACGGAATCTCCATGGAAATGAAACCCTATACTGATGGAATATTTCTTTCTGGACTTTAAAAGTAAAGGGGCTAATGTCTCAGTATTCTCCTCTGTTAATGACATTTGTGCTCATATATCCCCACAGCTGCGTTGGAAACATTACTGCTGATTGGTAAGGAAGACAAATAGAGTTTGTCTTAACTTTAGCTGGCCTTTAAGTCTTACACAGAAAATACACATTTTCACAGATTACAAATAATGTCCTAAATCAAATTCAGAAATCAGATCATCTTTAGATATATTATACAGAAATTATTGGCAAAAACAAACAAATTAACAAACAAAACAAACAAACAAATAAAAAACACATCTCAGGGAAAAAATTCATAATTATCTCAGTATAAAAGGCAGAAAAGAAAAGGCTTTTCAAGAAAATTTAACAAAGAAACAAGCTGGAATAGCCATTCTAATAACTAATAGTATAGTCATCAAACCGAAAATAATGAAAGAAGAGAAAGCATACGTCATAATCATCAAAGGAAAAATCCACCAAGATCATCTTGATTCTGAAAATTGATGCTCCAAATGCAAGGGTACCCATATTTGTAAAAGAAACATTACTGAAGCTTTAATCACATATCAAACTCAACACATTAATAGTGGAAAAA
>JADRCC010164276.1:0-30673 GCA_019843855.1 Hylomyscus alleni
AAAAAAAAAAAAAAAACAAAACAAAGCAAACAAACAAAACAAAAAAGGAATGATAAATTGCCTTTGCACAATCTATAATTTACTAAAAGACTTTCCATTCTATGTGCAGTTTTTGGTGTTACTTCTTTGGTTAACCTCACTATTCTAAGAGATCATCCCAAAGGCCTGGCACTATGTGGTTATGTTCACTCTGATTTTATCTTGTCTAGTGTGTGATCTGGGTTCTCACTGTGCAATTTTTGTTTCCTTAATGACTAACCATTAACTTCTCTTTGTCTACTTATTAGTCCTTATCATCTCTGGTGTTTTGCCCACTTTAATTTGTTTGCTTGATTGTTTCCTTATTATTGACTTGTAAAATATTACATTTCATTTTACATTTATGTGTGTATCTGTGTCTACCTGTGCAGCTAAATGCATGTGAGGGTCAGAGGACAACTTGCAGGGATCAAACTCAGGTCAACAGGGTGGGTAGCAAGGACTTTTGCCTGGTCAGTCATTTCTCAGGCCCAGTAAGAGTGTTTTCTATAATATAGATACAGTTTCAATGTTGTCTCCAATCTCTGGCTTATTTAAAATGATAAAGAACAAAAAGTTTGAATATTAATAAATTACAATTTAGCACTTTTGTATTTATTCTTTTTTAATTTTTGCTATTCTAAAATTATTCTAGTGTGTTATGCCTAGACATTTTGTAGTTTTCTATATTTATATTTATTTTATATGTTGCATGCATATATGTGAATCACCTGCTTGCCTGGTTGTCTCTGAGTCTATTAAGGGGCATCAGATCCCTTGAAGTTGGAGTTATAATGATTGTAAGCTGCTGCACGGGATTGGCACCAAACCTAGGTCCTTTGGGAAAGCAGCAAGTGCTCTTAGCAGCTGAGCCATCTCTCCAGCTCAGAAATTTATAGCTCTCACTTTCACATTTAAATCTGTGATATATCTCAAGTTAATTTGCATATATAATTGAGATATATTTAAAGTTAATTTTGTTTAAATATCCAAGTAGTTCCAGAAAGATTTCTTGAATAGACTAAATTCCCTCAGCACATCTGTCAAGTGTCAGTGTGTTAACTATGCACAGAGATATTCCAAGGCTGGTGGTTTTTCCTTTAGACCTATTTACCTGTCCACATGTTACCAGGTATCATGCTGTCTGAACTCATGCTTCAGGCAACTGAGAATCTTGAGTTTTTGAAAATAGTTCACTGTGCCTTACTTTGAATATTTTACTTATCACAGATCACAAATCCCTACTGTTTTCAAAGCCTTGTCATTTTCAGTTGAACATAGACATTTTACTGTGATACTTTTCATACAGTGATTGCATTCTTTACAGGAAAACCTGTGTATAACAACAAATGAAATGAAAAACAAAAATCACAAAGTATAACTCCTAAAGATGAAAAACATGGTATTTGAGTTTAAAAATGAAGTAGAGAGGCAGAATAAAAGACAAATGAGTATCAAAAAAATTACTCTTCATAATTGTGATGCAAAGTGGAGAAGAGACAAATATACAGGAAAATTTTTAAATTCAAATTTAAATTAAATTTAATTCAATTAAAGTGTAATAAAATTAAAATTTAAAATTTAAGAAACAATAGTGAAATAGGCAGGAAAATGCCTAAAATTGTTTCTCTGATACTAACCCAATTGTTTGTTTCATTTTTGACTCTCTTTCTATAAACTTGGATTTTGTTTTTCTTTTTTAGTCTGTAATAGGTCACATTTTCTCTGGTATTTTAGATGTCTGGTGATTTTGTTTATTTGAAGATAGCCACTTGATTTTTAAAATGACGAGTGATTAGATTTGGTTGCATTTCTTAAAGAGTATTGAAGCTTTTTTGGGAGCCATTGTACTTACAGATCAATCCCAAGTCTTAATGAGTTGTTTGGGGATTTGAAAAGGCATGTATAGATTAGCTTCCACTATGGATCTGTTTGAATTATCCAACAAGACATTACCAGTGATGACTGTTCAAAAGAACCAACATGTGTCTCTTTGGTTGGTTGGTACATGCAAATAGCTTTATGTAAAAGAATTGTTTGGCGCTGAGCCCTAATCTGTCTGTTATTCACAGCATCTTGGGAAGACATGACTCTCTGTGCCATTGGAAAATTTCAATACTGAGTCCACAGAGATGGCCTTGATCAAACCCAGAGGGACACAAACAAAACAAGAAGACAAGGATTAGGAAGAGGAAATAGCAAGAAGTGGGAGGGGCATGAAGGTTAGAAAGGGGAGAGATGGGAGAGGATGGGATCATATAAAACAAAGTGCAACATATATATACATATATATGTATATATATATATATGCACATATATGAAATTATCAAAGTAATTTAATGAATAAAAACAGCTCCTGGCTAACTATAAAATGTGTTCTCGCACCCCTTCCCTGAATGGTGCTTACATCAGAGTTTATAGATTCAGGATAAACCCTGTGTATTTTTCTGCTGTTCATCCCATAAAAGTATCCACATCAAGTCCTTTTGGAGAGGATCACCCTACAGTTGTGACTCAACACTCAGCTTATCTTTAGAAGCTGCCTTTGAATATTGAAGCTTCCTTTCTATGTATTTCTCTGCTCTACACTTTATAGCAATTCTACTTCCTTGCAAGTTTCCTGCACATTGGCCTTTATCTAGTCAATGCATGGATGGCTTAGTGCTCAGCAACAGACTCAGCTGTCTGTAACTTTTTTCCCAGGAGCCCCCCACTCCTACCCCTTCAGTATTCACTGCCACCCTTTTTCCCTTCATGATTATGTAGTCCAAGGGGGAATATATGAATAAGCAAGGCCTCATTACATTGGTTCTTCTTTTCCTATTGGTTAAATGTTTGTAAGGGTGGCAAATTCCTATACTTAAAGCCTTCATGAAACTAAAACAGGATGGTAGTCATGAACATATCCCCAGTTATACAGTGAGACCCTTTATAAACAATAAACATTCTGAAAATGTCCCAATGTCAGAAGATTTTGAATTCTCTCCAAAAAATACACGGAATTATTTTGGCATCTTTAAGGCTTTTTTGTTACAAGGGCACTGAGAACTGAAACCACCTAACCAAACAAGAAAAGGTATTGAGAGGAGAAAATATGAAAACAGTGTTCAGTCAATAAACAGAAAGGAATTGAGGTCATTTAAATACTACACAGAGAAAAAAGTATCCTAAAACACTAACATACCAATAAATGACAAAGGTTTTATTTAAATGTAGAAGGAACTGTGTGGATGAAAACACAAAATCAAATAATATTGTTTACAAGATAATGTTGAAAGGTTACAAAGAATTTAAAATAAAGAGGGAGTTGTTTACACCTTTCCCACAAGAAGAAAACAAAGCATTTTTTGAAATGGACAGACATCAATGAAATACAATATTCACAATAACTCAGCATTTAATACGACACCCTCAAAATACATAAAGAAGCATCTGCTATACTCAGTTGTAGAAACAACCAATGATCCTCATGATATGTTGATTTCTATGATAAAGTAAACAACAGACAAGCATGATTTAAACACTACTCTGAATCAGTAGTGTTACTGATTACTAAGAACAACAGCTCTTCGGTAGAAAACCTTAATTTAATCTTCAAATCAGCTAAGGAAAGGCTTGCTTGGTATTACTACTTTCTTTTACAGAACATGTTACTGAAGTTAATCAAGACAGCTATGCATGGAAAAAGGAGCCTAGTCATGATAGTGCCAAAAGCATTTTAAAAACAAGCTGGAGAAAGCTCTGTGGCAATAAACTCTCTGACTGCCAAATACAAGGAAGAAATTAAGTAACAATGTGCACAATCTATTTAGAAGACTGAAATCAGGGCATGAGGAATACTCCTACTTTTATTATTCTACTATGATACCAGTGAAGTTCTGAAACTTTTTGGTTTCTAAGTGAATTAAAGTGTTACCTCCAACTGCTCTTAAAGGTGCATTCCTCTGCTTATTTTTTCTTGTCTAAAAGCTATTTTTCCTTTCCTGTCTTCCTTTGTAAAAAACAAACAAAACACACACACACACATACGCGCGCACACACACACACACACACACCACACACACACAACCATAACATTTTTCCAAGTAAATTGTAGCTTGTTGTAATATTTAGTAATTAGGTTTTAGTTCCTCTTAGAACTTGTAAATTTCAAATCAAAACATTATATTATTGATACTTAAACATTCCCAAGAAACTTTAGAACCATTTACCATATGAAATTCAATGGGGCTGGTGATTCCAGGTTGAAATCTTTCTTTCCATGAAGCTTAAGAAAATGATGTAATAAGGACACATGCTCCACTATGTTCATAGCAGCCTTATTTATAATAGCCAGAAATTGGAAACAACACAGATGTCCCTCAACAGAGGAATGGTTACAGAAAATGTGATACATCAACACAATGGAGTACTACTCAGCTATTAAAATCAATGAATTTATGAAATTCTTGGGAAAATGGATGGATCTGGAGAATATCATCCTGAGTGAGGTAACCCAATCTCAAAAGAATACACATGGTATGCATTCTCTGATAAGTGGATATTAGCTCAGAAGATCAGAATACACAAAGTACAAACCACAAACCACAAGAAACTGAAGAAGAAAGAAGACCAAAGTGTGGATACTTTGTTCCTTCTTAAAAGGTGGAACAAAATGCCCATGGAAGGAGTTGTAGAGACTAACTATGGAGCAGAGACTAAATGAAGAACAATTCAGAGACTGCTCCACCTGGGAATTCTTCCCATATTCAGTCATCAAATCTAGATACTATTGTGGATGCCAGCAAGTGCTGGATGACAGGAGCCTGAGATAGCTGTCTCCTGAGAGGCTCTGACAGTACCCAACTAATATAGAAGTAGAAGCTCACAGTCATTCATTGGACTGAGTACAGGGTCCCCAATGAAGGAATTTAGAGAAAGGACCCAAGGAGCTGAAGGGTTTGCAGCCCCTTAAGACAAACAACAATATGAACTAACTAGTACCCTCAGAGCTCCCAGAGACTAAATCTCCAACCAAAGAGTACAGATGGTGGGACTCATGGCTCCAGCAGCATATGTATAGCAGAGGATGGCCATGTTGGTCATCAGTGGGAGGAGACGCCCTTGGTCCTATGAAGGTTCTATGCCCCAGTGTAGGGGAATGCCAGGGCCAGTA
Organism: Hylomyscus alleni; assembly: GCA_019843855.1. Lineage (NCBI taxonomy): Eukaryota > Metazoa > Chordata > Mammalia > Rodentia > Muridae > Hylomyscus > Hylomyscus alleni. The sequence continues at coordinate 5,174 of JADRCC010164276.1, forward strand.
AGCAAGAGGGGGTCGGGTTGTGAGCAGGGAGAGGAGGGAGGGGACAGGGGTTTATTTAGTTTTTGTTTTTTAATTTTCTTTTCTTTATTTATTTTTCTGGAGGGGAACCTGGGAAAGGAGATATTGTAAATAAAGAAAACATCTAATAAAAAAAGAAAGAAAGAAAATGATGAGTATTCTGTACTATCATTACATTTAAGGATAATAGTCATTGGAATAAGGGGGGGCATCTTGTGTGTCAGCTCAGCTGCCTGCAGAACTTTACATGGCAATCTCTTTAGAGTGCCCATCATACCAGTGCCCCACATCCCCAGTACTCTCCTCTGCTACAGATGGCTGCAACATTTTTTTCAACAAATCTCTTTACTTCATTCTTTTTCTTTGAGAGAAAGTGAAATTTAAACCTCAGAATCGAGAAACAACCTAAAATGACACATGTGAATGGTTTGCAAGTTTAGACTGTGGTTATTAGTGATAGATATAACCTATGACTGTTGAAAGATTGGTGATGCTATTTAAAATGTAAAAAGTGGGGCTAAAGACATGGCTCAGCAGTTAAGGTCACTTGATGCTCTTTTTCACTTCCTAGCATCCAAATAATAGATGACAACCATCAGTAATTCCAGCTCTAGAGATCTAATGTCCTCTTTTGATCTCTATAGGAACCACTCACACATGGTAAGAACACATTCAGGCAATCACTCATAAACATAATATTAAGTATCTACCCATCTAGAGATGTGCACTCATTCAGAAAAAAATTAACAATAATGAAAAAATAATTACTCATGATTACTTTAACAATATAAGCCTTCACTACCATAAACTAGTACATTCTAACAAAAAAAAGGTCTCAAGATAATATATGACACTATTAGGATATACATGTTGTGATCTACTTAAGGTGGTTAATAAGTGAAATTTTAAGCTTATACTACAAAATGGGAATTAAATTGTCAAAACTCATCTATCTGACAACTGGCCTTGGGACAATTGTTCTGCTATCCCCAATTTAAGGCTTACTACTTCTGGATTTTAGGCCTTCAAATTTATAGTATCTAGTTTTCTTGGATTTAGAGTTTACAGGTGGCAAATCATTTTTGAACTGCAAAGGGAGAAATAGGAGAATAGGGGGAGGTGGATAAGGAAAAGGGTATGAGGAAAGAGAGGAGGAGGAGAGTAGGAAGGAGTGTTGTTTATTTTCTTACGCTTGCCCCCTCCCCCCCCCCATCTGCTTATCTCTAGTGCTATCTGCCCTTGCTAAACCTGACTGGAGTCAGTCCTTCCTGTGATCCTGGTTGTATCAGAACTCCTCAGAGTCAGGCTGTCTCTGTGATCCTGTGATTCTGGGATCCTACGACCCTGGGCTTGTTAGAGCACCTGGGAGTGCAACAGTTTCCTCTGGGTCTTGAGGGACTGGCTGCAGAGCTTGTGCCCAAGGTCCACTCAGGACACCAGCCCAGAGAGACCAGAAGAAACCAGAGCCACTCTGCTGGTGGACTTCCTGTGTGCCTGGTCCAGCAGGTACCAGTTACTCCCGGTGTTGGGACAGATGCTGGGTCCTCCTCACCTCTGATCCTGAGAATGTGAGAGCACCTGGGAGTGGAGCTTCCTCTGGGTGTTGTGAGACTGGCTGCAGAACTTGTGCCCAAGGTCCACTAGGACACCAACCAAGAGAGACCGGAAGGGAGGGTAGGAAGGAGTAAGGAAGGAAAGGATGGAGGGAAGGAAAGAGGGAAGGAAGGAGGGGGAGAGGGAGGGAGAGAGAGAGAGAAAGTGGGGGAGTCTGAAAAAATTATTCAAGGGACAGACACAGAAAGTTGACAAGTTTTTCACTACTACCAAGTCTATATGTTTACCCAAGATACATGATTTCATATAGTATATGTTTTGCATTAGGTTTTCTCTCTTTGTGTTTGAAAGGACAGGGATTTTTGTAGTATTGTAATTGCTATTCAAATAAGATTAAGGGTTTAGTGAAAAAGAGCTAGCAAAGTCCTGGATACCTTACTTTCTTCCTCTTTAGCATGTCCAGATTCTGTTTTCTTTTTGTAGAAAAAGAGTAACCTTAGAATTTTTTCTTAAATATATAGCTATTTTTCTAGTTTTTCTAATATGTGCATGTATTAGGCCATATTCAGTTGTAAAGATTTTCAATGAATTTGAACATGTTTTGAGACAAGTCTACATTTGTTAAAAGCACTTCTATTAATAATGGATGGAGACTGCAGTGTCATCTTAGTATAATTCAAAATTCTGATCATACTGTTTTATAAAGTCAATATTTTATTTATTATTTTTATTTATTATATTTTATTTATTATATTTTAAAATAGTAGGAGAAGTCTTTAAAGTGTGGTGACAAAATTGCTAGGCATTTTATAGTAGTTTGAAGCTTTAAAAAAATTCACATGTGGGGCTGGAGAGATGGCTCAAAGATCAAGGATGTTGGCTATTCTTCCAGAGGACCCAGGTTCAATTCCCAGGATTCACCTGGCAGTTCATAACTGCCTGGTGACTCCAGTTACAGATGATTTGATACCTTCACCCAAATATACATGCAGGAGAACACGCATGCACAAGAAATAAATGTTTATAAATTATTTTTAAAAATTCCACACATGACATGAAAGATTAGATAATTTCTGTAAGGTTAATACTCCTTATTAGTGAATTAAGTGAGAATCTGCCACCTGTACTCAATTCTAATGCTTAGTTATTATCATCCTTTATAAAGCATCTATAAGATCAAATGTATAATGTTAATGATACTAATGTAACCATCACTGATTATGAAGACAATTATTTTTGCTTTCTCTGAGTGGTTCTTCTGTCATTCAAATCAAGGCTTTCACATTTATAGGATGTGAATTTATCTTAGTTGCAGATATCCTTGTTTCTTTGTGAATATCTATAATAACATTGTTGGTAGTAAATCTTTGGAGAGTAAGTAATTAAAAATAAAACGTTTCTATAGCCTCAAAGACCTATAGCATGCTTGCTGTTGGATTTTCTACCATTGAGTTAGAAACTCTGTGATAGGTATGGTTGTCCTATTTTATTAGATAAGAAAAACTGAACCAGAATGATTAGGGTAAACCACACAGGCAGGAAATTTTCCAGTTAGTCTTTCTTAGGTTTTCTCATTCATGACTTCACACACATAGGTCAGAGGAGCACCATGAACAGTTTGGTTGCTCAAATTCCTTACAGAGTCTTCCTTCTGTGTGTCTGTCCTCTTTTGATATCACTTCCTTAATGTTGACAATTTTACTTTCAACTTTACCAATAGATATATCTATATAATCTCAGAATGAATGCTTTCATTCATTATTTAAATACGTATTCTGTCTTATTATAAGCTCTATGTTGTCCTGTGCATTTCAGTATTACAATGAAATGAGTCATATTTTGTCCTTTTCTTCTTGGAACTTACAGTCTGTTTTTTTTTTTAGGATCATAAGCAATGAATTAAAATACCCCCCAAAGGCTTTGAGAGTAGGGTTCAACACATAATATTTTTTTGGTAGTTTATTCTTTTTCAGGACAAGGAAGAATGTATAGTAGAATAAATCTGAGCAGTACCTGAGATGTGATCTGTGTAGTATCTAAAATAACATAAATATTATATAATTAGGGGATGCTTAGTCACTTACTGTCTGGTAGTTATTTGTGTGAAGGGATTTAAAATAGAAGATGGAGACTAAGAAAGAGATGGGTTGGAAATGGAGAAATAATAACTGTAAAGGTCGGAAATGTATAAGAGGATGGAGATTGAGATTGACAGTGAAGAGGGAATTAACATCTTCTGCCTAAGATAGCATACTTTTCTGCAAGGTCATCCCTGCAAAGCTTCTTTTCATCATGCCAAATCTTGGTGTCCTTGCTACTGTAACCAGGCACTAAGATCAGAAAGTAAAGAGATGCCAATAAAAGGTAGAGATATTACTTCTCATGGTCTCCATGGCATTACTGATGTAGGAAAAAAATAATATGACTGAGCTTCAGCAATTTTATACTCCTCAGTTACTAAAGGTATTTTGTGGGAATACATTGTGCTTGAAGACCGAGGTCTTTGCTGTTAACTGTGAAGCATCATAGGATTTTTTCCTCTATTATTAGTAAAATATTCACACCAATCCAGTCGACTTTGCATGGGGAACAGCTATAAAGTCAAAAGGTTTGTAAATGAAAATGTACCAGGGAAATGAGATTTTGGAAGAAAAACAAATATCTAATTTATGACAGCGTCATGTCATGAAGGGATTCAGCTAAAAAGGAGAGAAAAGTCATTGAACCAAATACAAGAACTCCAGTAAGAACAAAAGATAGTACTTGCATATATATAGTGTTTCCTTTGTAGTAGACCTTCCAGAAAATGTAGGGAAAGTATTGTATGGGGATGAAGTCTGAAGATGCTTTTATAAAGTATATAAAGTAATTTCTTATCAGTATTACATAGATGATTCCAAAGAAAAGATTCAGATATTCTCAGTCAATTTCTTTCACATTTTCTGACTAAAATCCATGGGAGCAATGAATACAGAAGGCCATCTTTCAGAGGCCTTTCACATTTTCTCTTCTGTCCACAGTAGCAGATAATCACAGCATTTGCCCAAGTACTGATCGTATTAAGGTTTGGAATGACAGTCTACTAGAAAGAGACTGTGAATGGGTAGACTATCCATTTTCTTTTTAAGCTATCACTTTAAAATCTATTCAGAATTTTTTTATAGTCCTTCATCATGCAATATGACTCCTTTACCCTATTCTTGAATACAACCTATTCTCTTGGCTTGCTTCTTTCATTCCCTTGAAAGCACTCTGGCAGGATTTTTATTTGCTCTATCCAATTTCTTTTATCAAAGGTTTTACGTATTTTTGATCTTTCACATAGTGACCTTTTCCATTTTAAAATACATAATGAAGATATTTCAGCAGCCAGAGGCTAGAGTTCCTAATAGGCTGCAGAGAAAAAGAATGAATCAAGTAGATATCCCAATAGGTCTGGAAATATCCAGTGATAAGCTCAGAAATTCACACCCCCCCACACACACACATCCCCCATTAAAAAATGCAGAGTGACCTCTTGAAAATGTAAGATGCTAAATTGTAAGACTTTAAAAGCCATGTCTGGTCTTTTACCAATAAGTACATTTAAAATTCAAATTAAATTTATTTCTAAATAAGAATTTAAAACTGAAGTGATGACCAGAGTGATGAATTGGGCAGAACACAGCTTTAAAAAGATATACAATGATATATAATTTCTTTTATTATGGAGTCAGTAGTCATCCATTCATTTCATTGTTAATTTCTAGCATTAAATGTTGTAAACTCACTGGATTTCAAAATATTGAGACACAAGGAAAAAGAGGTACCACTGACCTCATCTGTTTTAACTGTTATATTTCAAATCCTTTCTTTCACAAACCCAAGGAATTGTTAACTTAATATATTATTCAATATTTGGCAGTAGATTCTTCAATCTTATGAATATTGTTTCAAACAAATAACTGCCAAAGAAATAGTTTGTGTAAACTATTACCTTTTGTGAAATCAAGACAGTGGTTCAATAATATAAGTTTATGAGACATACTGCAGTCCTGACAAACATGCAACTGCCAGGCTAATACACTGATTAATATTCAAGTAATCCAACACTTGCAAAGAGTATTCTTTGAAGAGCAGACAGATTGTAACAAGTGAAAGGTGCACACAGTCATTCAGTTATTTTCTCACCTAAATCAAATGCCATCATAGATGATATTTTCAATTATTCCCCCATTCTTCCTATTATTTTGAATGCCTTTTGGTTTCTAGGCAACCATAATAATACTTCTTTTGATAAAAGTCACCCACCACCCTGTTGGTACAGGAATATTTTTTTAAAGGGCTTGATGTCCTCCCCAGAATTATGCAAAGTTAGAGAGAAATTCAAATCAGGAAGAAGAGAAAGTTAAATGCAATTATGATACTTTGTTTTGAATTCTGTGGACCATAGATTGAAAGGATATGTAGCTTGAAAATGGCAATGAACTTAACAACAGTAAAGGAAGAGAAAGAAGGCAAAAGATGAATTTATTTCCAATGAGTATCTACTATGAAACTCTGTTGATCAAAATCTGGGGAAATATTAAAGCTATTCAGGTTCCTCAAAACCTATTACAGAATACAGAGTACTCATCTGAGAATAACTGTCCCTAGAAAAGCATCAGCAAATAAGACCAGCAGATCCAGTGCTTAGCCAGGACTAGGAAAGTCTATACAGTAAAATGATCTCTTGCAAATCATATACATGATGAAAGGGGCATCCACTTACTTGCAGTTCTCTTTCAGAGAAAGAATAATGATCTTTGAGTATGAAGTAAAAGTAGGAAAATTTTGTTTTAGTTTAATGAACTGTTCCAGTAAGCACGATTAGCTCAGGGAATTGTAATGTCTCCAAATGAAATGAAATTGGTGAAAGAAAGAGTTTAAGCTATAATGTTTACTTGTGTTTGTGTCACTGTATAGATGCAAATAGATGACAGGATATTTGCATTCAATTTTTCATGCTTCCAGAAAGCTCTTATTTTTCCTAATCATCTTGTCTTTCTCTTTGTTCTTTGCTCTGAAACTCAGAAGTAATTATTCAAGCTAGCAACTCATAATTGATTATTATTCTCCTTTATGTCTCATATTTTATATCCAGTACAACAGCAAATTCTACGGTATCACATGCTGTTTTATGGTCACTTCTGTTGCAAGTTTTCCCCAATACAGTGTTATAACTCTGCTCTAGGTGGGTGGGTGTAGTTCTCTAACAAAAGTGTTACAGTTCTGCTCCAGGTAGAAAGGTTTCTTCCAATGCAAGTGTTACAGCTTTTAATGGAAAAGTATCCTGGCAGTCTGGAGCCAAGAAATACCACAAAGTCATACTGCATAACAAACCTCACATAAGATATTTATTGGGAAGGAAAAACCCAGTGACAGCCTGTGGGAGAAACAGCAGAGAAATAAGCGGAAGGCATCATTTATGTGGTGTTGCTTGGGGGACAGGGCTTTCCAAGGCAGAGATTTCCAGGGTAGGAATTGGTGAGTTTTCATGTCCTAAGCTTGGACTTTTTACTCTGTAGGCCAGAGGTTGGCCACCTGTGTCTACAAGGACTGTTTTGTTCCTTAGCATGTTCTATGGGCAGAGCCTGATGGTTGGAGATCCTCTGGGGGACAAGCCTGGATTCTCAGTGTCTCTAGGGCTTACAGGCACCATTCTGAAATATCTAATTTCAGATATTGAAATATCTGAATGTTCTCTTAAAAATGGATGATGATGATTCTAAGCTGTGGTTAAGAGGTAGGATTACAGAAGACCAATCTGAGAAACATAGTGTTGCTGGCTTTGAACATGATAAAAAGAACAATAAATTAAAGAACATGTGTCACTTCAAAAACACAGAAAAGACAGAAATGAAGGTTGTCTGCTGTTGATGCCACAAGAGAATGCAACATTTTCCATTATTGTGAAGTATGTCAGGCTCCCAAGCCACAGATTTTTAAGCCAAAACCAAGATTAGAGACTTACTGTTTGTACTGGCTGGTTTTGTATGTCAACTTGACACAGACTGGAGTTATCACAGAGAAAGGAGCTTCAGTTGGGGAACGTGCCTCCATAAGATCCAGCTGTGGAGCATTTCCTCAATTATTGATCAAGGGGAGAAGGGCCCCTTGTGGGTGGTGCCATCTCTGGGCTGGTAGTTTTGGGTTCTATAAGAAAGCAAACTGAGTAAGCAAGGGGAAGCAAGCCAGTAAGGAATATTCCTCCATGGCCTCTGCATCAGCTCCTGCTTCCTGACCTGCTTGAGATCCAGCCCTGACTTCCTTTGGAACAGCAATGTGGAAGTAAGCTGAATAAATCCTTTCCTCCCGAACTTGCTTCTTGGTTGTGATGTTTGTGCAGGAATAGAAACCTTGTCTAAGACAGTTTCTCATTAAAATAATTCTGTAACACTACCTCTGGAGGTATATACAAAGCTACTACAAAGATGCATGAATCATTTATTTTACCTTTCAATTTTTAAATTGTGTGTGTCTGTGTGTGTAAGAGAGGGAGATCAAGAGTGAAAGAAAATGGGGCAAGAGAGAGTGGGGAGACAGGCACATGGAAATGGACTTGGGTGAGTAGGGATGTAGGGACAATCTGGTAGGAGTTGGGAAAGGAAAGAATATGATCAAATATATTGTATGAAAAAGTTAAGTACAAATAAATTAATTTTGTAAAAAAACCAGAATATTTATTTTATACGAAGGGGAAAATATATGAATTCAACGTTCTAAAATGAATAGAGATAAAATAAAAAAATAAGTAAAAACTAGAACAAAAATATAATTGTGATATTTGATATAGAGTAATCAGCTGATTAAACATGGGAATTATAAATAATTTATAGTAGAAAATGAAAAAATATAGTTAATTTAAATGTCATTAGATATAACATCTAATTATAGTCAAAGAATAGAGTAATTATAAGGAGAATAAATTGTAAATCTCTCTCTGCTACCATAAGACTCACTAATGAAAATATATAAAGAAACTTTAAAAAACTTACAAAGGCTACATTTGGAATGTTTCCTAGATAAAGCAATCTTATTTGAGAAAGAAAAAAGATAATATTTAAATAATAAATATTTGAGTTTGTAAGGCCACTTTTCCCAAATGGAAGGAATACTTTGCTAAAATGAGCACTTGAACAAAATGTAAATGAAATCACAAGTCATCGTCTAAGAAATATATTAATGCCACTAGAAAATAATGTCCTGTATAGATGAAATACAAGTGTTTTAAACTCATATTGCCCTCACAAAACAACTTTGAAGGGTGCCATGGTTATTTGGCTTACATTTTTAGGTTAAAATCCTCCATTGCAAGAAAGTCAAGTATCTAGCTGACCTGAAGTATCTAGCTACATCACACCAATCACCATCAAGAGCAAAGAGAAATAAAAACACATATTTAGACAGTAGATTTGTCTAGGGAATTTTGCGTGGCATAGCGGGCTAGGTTTTCTGACTTCAATTGACATTTTCAAGACCCTCAGAGACATGCCTACTTGAAGACACTAAGGAATGACTGGGGCTAGGGAATATAACAAAAATAACACCAAGCAAAAGACATCATACAAAAGATTTATCAAGGCAAGGATACACAAAACGGCTGCTTCTGAGTGGGGATGGACATAGTAATAGGTTGCTATGATAACAGGCTTTATAGGGGATTTGGAACAAGCACATAGGGGAAAAGCAGCCATTGTGGAAACATGACACATCGGCTATTAGTGATGGTGGGGCATTAGCTTTGAGTCATTGAAGGTAGGATGGAGTGTGTAGGATGGGAAAACTCTGAGGCACCTGGTTCCAGAATGTGGGTGGTTCTTAGTGTAAACAATATTCCTCCCTTTTATGAATGCTAAGGAAATAGGAATGTTGAGTAGTGAGGTAAGAGTGAGAGGGTCCATGTTTATTAGATTGCTTCCTTCCATGAAAGGGCAGCCCAGCTTCCAGGCTGGGGACATGGTAGAGAGGAGGTATGTCAGCTATACCATGCAATAGGTAGGGCCTTGGGGATGATAGAGACTCTGGTGGCCAGATCCACTTTGGTATGTTAAATAGACACTTCACTTAGCCATTGTCCTTAGGTTGGAAACCTAACAACTACAGGTAATACAATCCAGATAATTCCATATTAAGAATCTTGTCCCAGTTGATTCTAGATTGTCCAAAGTTGACAGCTAAAACTATTGAAACTAAATATAAAATATCTCTCCCTTATTCATTTTACATTGTTTAAACCAATAACACCTAATACTTATCTTGTTCGTAGGCTACTGTGATGGGTTCTCTATGAAATCTCTAATGCCTGAGTCTCATGATGATTTTGTGAATTTTATAGTCTATTTTGATCATAACTCTATCTTCAGACTTTGTACTATCCCATAGTTGCCTAAAACTTTATTTGAATAGATGTTATTATTTCATCATGAGCAAGAGCTTGGAACACAAGCCATAGTAAGTTTCTTCCATGTGTGTACTTATTTTGTCATCCTTGTGAAATATCTCACTAGATTAATGTGCTGGGATATATTAGTCTTTTCACTACTCCCCCTTATATTAACCATGCTGCTTTCTTCCTAAGGAGCACTATGAGTACAATAGTAATAAAGTTGTAAGGGTTCCTTATGTGCAACTTTGTAAGCATGGTTGCCACCCAAGTGTTTGGGTCATTGCAAATGCTGCTATGATAGGGTCTCTATAAGAATGTCTATTTGATTGAACAATCCCTTGAGATATCTAAAGCCAAGATGTTTTGCTTTAGATGGTTTCTAAATAGCAATGGAACATATTTTCTATTGTTTGAGAATTTCACTCATGTGTGTAATGGTTTATTCAATCGTGCCATCCATCTCTTTCCTTCTGTCCTCCATTATTGCACCATTATTCCTTCCCTAATTGTGTGTGTTCTTTTGTTAAATTCACCAAGTTCATCTGGTGCTGCTGGTATATACATAGGTGCATTTACTGCATTGTGGACATATCCTCTCAGGAGCCATATTGTTTAAAAAAGCTGACTCTCCATCTCGTAGTCATTAATGGCTAATAGCTTCTCTGCTAGTGGTGACATTTCTTGATTACCTCCTTTTGCTATGTTGGAATTTTGTTTGGTTCAATCTTGCATGGGCCTTACACATGCTGTCATAACTGCTTTGATTTTGTATGTGAAGTGTGCTCTGTTGTGTCTAGAAAACATTGTTGTTCTGTGTCCATCGACAGCACCTGTCACCTGCAGTCTCTCATTTTTATCAGCAAGTTGCCTTGAAGATTTTTTTTTTTGCTTCACAAATTTAGAACCCAGATTTGTGTAAATATATGGCAATGGCAGATAACACATGGGATAAATATTGCTATGTGTTGCCTTTGAACCGCTCATCATTTTATTATTACATTCATTATAAAAAAATGTATTCTGTGAAACACAAATTCATGATGAAACAGTAATTTTTAAAAGCTTTAGACTCTATGGGAGATTACAAATGGATCTTATTCACTGATGTGATAGTAGAGATTATATGGGGGATAAGGGCATTTTTAAATGAAGATATTAATGTGGGTCTGTAAGCTGGCAGAAGCGTGAGTATGTGCATGTAACCAGAAGGAAAGCATTATATGGAAGAACTATTGGAAGAACGATTCTTCAATTTCAGTCTGGAATATCTGCCGTTTCCTTGTTGCTATGCAAATCCTTGTCTGGTAACATAATTTGACCAGTAAGCAATGACTCCACACTAAGGACTGACAGCTTGCTCGTTTGCTAATGTATTTCTCTGCTGTTAAGTAAAGAATCAGCATTGAAATGCTATTAAATTAGATAGCGTTGAAATAGCTGTTTAAGTGGCAACATGCTGGTGGACTTGAGTATGAATTTCAGCTTTACCTCTAACTTTACAATTAATAACCTGCTTGTCACTAAGTAACATGTTTCTTGGGGTATTCTAACTTAGGGGAGGAGAATGTAAATGGTTTGGATAAATAATCTCTATGTGGATGCACAGCTCAGGTTTGTTTCAAAATGTATTCAAAGAGAAACAAGAAATGACTCAAGAGGCTCTTATACATTTTATTCAGACTTATCACAGAAAAACTAAACCTCTTCCCTATTCTGCTGAAAACTCAAGGTTGTTTTTTTTTTTTCAAAAGGAAGTTTGTGACAAATGAAAATTTCACATATATTCTCAGTTTAGTATGATTGCCTCATCTAGCTACTGAACATTTAAAAAGAATGTAGTAGAGTAAACATTATTAATGGTTTAAGTTAAATTCCTCCAAGTGTAAATAGCTTGCCTGAATTATTGCCTTTTATTACAGTAAAACAGACCCAATAGCATTGAAAGTATCTAAAGACAGTGTTCATCAGAGTTGTTTTCAAATCTCATCTGTATTTATATTTTAATAAAGCCCTCTAAGGGGTTGAAATAGACAGCTAATGCAACACTTTGCTGGCAAAGGCAAAGCTCTGAGAGGGCGCTGTATAATGACAGAGATGCTCCAGCCATGTGCCTCACCTGGCATATAAATTAGAAAGGCTCACTTTTTCATTAACCTTTTAAGTGAAGTCTTTTGCATGTTTCTTCTTAGCCAGAAAAAAATACCATTATGACTTAGAGTAGCCAACGTTTTAAAGGGCAAGCAATTAGAGGATATAAGTATTATACCTTATTCAGTTCTTTATGGAAAATACACATTCAAGTTTTCTTGAACTGTACTTATTGGAAAGAAAAATTTTAAATGACTGTCTGCTTCAAAGAGAAGAAAAGTTTGTAGTAATTTTAATAGCTTAATAAGAAATTAAGGTTTTGTGTGAAAACTATATTTTTTTAATCAGTCATAAAAACTGATAAAATCTTTATATAGTAACATTTGTGATAAAATTGGCCTTTTCACTTTATTTACTATAAAATTATGCATATTCTCTAACTTTGAGATATATTCCTAGTGCACATACAAATAAAATTATCTACCACAGTCACAAAATCAAAACAGTGAACAAATATAGTTCATAAGCTGTACTTATAGGGTTAATATTATATTAAAAACAAAAAGGGACATTTTTATGATACATGGTCATATATTTTTTAGTTCATTAACAAGAATCCCCACTCTGATCTGGTACTCTGAAAATACACAGAAAATGGTGATAACTTCTGCCTTTAAGAAGTTTACAGCTTCAGAAGGCTACACAACAGAATTATTAAATAACAATCTACTGCTCTTGCTATAGTGGAGGCTATCCACAAGGGACATGAGTGGCTACTGGGGCAATCAGAAATTGTAGGACATTCAAACAAAAATAGTTCCCCATGGGATATTTTCTCATTCCTGGTGCTCTTCAGGCATTGAGAAACAAGGGCAATCATCTCCAAAAAGCAGAATTAGGATTTCTGCAATGATCTGAGGTTAGGGAAAGCATCATGCACTTGCAGCCCAGGGCATTTATCAGATTTTGAGGATAAGGAAGTCAGAATTCCTATGGCTAGAGCTGAGTCTTCTGCATTTATCAGAGGGAGATGATAACCCTCAAGATTGCTGCACCTCAAGTTATAGGAGGATTGCCTGGAGTATCAGAGTCAGCAGAATAGAATGGGCTTAACCAACATTACAGCCAATCTCCACACCATCTTAAGCTCTTGTTGGATTATGAAGTTGATTGCGGAGTCAATCTGCCTACAAAATATAAGAGGTGCAAAGCTTTCTTGTAGAAAATACAACTTCAACCTTCTGATTCTTTTTCACCAATATTCATCATTCAGTAAATATTTTCTAGACATTTAAAGATAAAAGTAATTTTATCTTTAAATATTCATCAATAACAGAAAAAAGGAAAATCTCTTTTAGTTTTATTATATTTACATGTGTATAAGTGTCTGTATATGTACATGAGTATGGATGCCTTAAGAGGCCAAAGGTGTCAGATCTAGAGCTGAAGTTATAGGGGGTTGTAAGCTCCCCAGTATGCCCCAATTCTGAGGAACTGAACTCATGCCCACTACAAGAGAGTACTTACTGTACTCCGCAATCAACTTCATAATCCAACAAGATTCTAAGTGTATAGAAATGTTCTGTGTAAACACTTAGAACTCATTTATAAATTCAAGAACACTAAACTTAAGAATCACTGTTTATTATCTGACACCATCCAGAGAGTGACAAAGAAAGTATGATAAAGACAGGGTACCTGCCAACTTCAGTTGCAGCAATGTCAAAATATTTACTATTCATGATACAGAGAAAAGGTTCATATCCAAATCCTTCTCTGGTGAGGAAAAGACTGGCAACCTGGAGGGAGAGTGGATAAGGGCTTAATTATTGACTTCAAAGTAAATTATCCTAATGATGCCAGAGGGAGGAAGGGAGAGAAAAAAGGGAGAAGGAGGAGAAGGTTGTTTCTCCACATAAAAACCTCAGGAAATGATAATTTAAAGTTACACATGTGTGTTTGACTGTTTACCCATAGATTAATATAAATATTTAAGGAGACAAATCTGGAAACATTATAAAATACACATGTGTATACAATCCTATGTACTATATATCAGGTGTAAACTAGTCAAAATAGAGAACACATCTGAAAGGAGACAAAGGTAGAATAAATTAATCATATAGATACAGATCTTAATATGAGTGTAGACAAATGAAGATTTGCTTCTATATCTGCCAAAAGAGATAAAAGTAAGGTCTATGAGGCAGTGAACACATACACACAGACACACACACAGCTCATGTCTTACAATAAGATACTCCATGAAGACATGTGGACTTCAGTGTTTACAGCAAGATATTTTTATCATATTGTTACCATATCATTCTCAAATTAGAGATTCAACAATGTCCTTCAAGAATAGAAGTTAATGTTAAATATTCATAGCAGAAGAATTAATGTCACTACCAAAATGAATGCATCTTAGTAGACCATCAGGTCATATTTGTGTCATGGACAGAAACAGGAGATAAAACTGAGCAATGTGGTTTAGGAACCCTTTCAAAGCAATAGTTATAAATACAAGAAAGGTATAATTACTTTCAAAATTGTGGTTGTTTTTGCTTCAGGGAGAGGGTGAGTGAGACTTTGTGTCCTGAGACAAGGTCTTGCTGTATAGCCCAGACTGGCCTTGAACTCACAATCTTCTTGCCTCAGTCTCAAGAATGCAGAGGTTCCTCTCCAATACCATATAAAAGAGGCAAACACTTCTGAATATTCTGTTCTAGAATATTGCCAGTCTACCAGTTTGTGAGTTTGGTGATAGGACCCAGAGGACTCCAGACTGTAAATTGTGAGCCAGCATGTCATGTTGCAGATGGAACTACATGACAAGAATGTGTGCAGCCAGGCGAACACAGCTCCGAGAGTCCATTCTTATAGCACAAGGTCCACTGGCGTGTATTATCTTTAAAATGAACTCAAGAAATCATGGTTGCAGGTGAACCTGGGAAAACTTTTATAATTGGCCCTTTGTCTTCTCACTAAGGGGAAAATCTTAGTCACATAGCTGCTTAGCAGGCTAATGATAATATTCATATATTGAATGTAAACAAGCTAGGCCTAGGATTAAGGAGCATCATTAAATAGCACATATAAATCTCTGTCTAGCCTGTTCTTTCTTACTGCAGCCACAGATCAGTGTTAGACTTCCCAGCTGTAAGATAACCTTACTCTTTACAGCTTGAGTATAAGAGTATTGTTTGGCTGCATGTGCAATTACATGTACTTTTTAAAATTACTGTGTTAATATGAGAAGTCTTACAGGAAGTGTAGGGAGCACACTTCTCAATTACAGATACCCATAGGCAGACATTATTTGGAATGAATAACCTTGAAACACTAAACCCTAAATGAAGATATCTTCATCAAATCCATCCAAATAGAGATCAGGAAACTTAACAGGAGACAGGGTAGAAAGGATCTAAGAACCAGAGGGATAGAGGATACCAGGAGAATAAGTCCATCTGAATCAATGTGATCAAAGCTAGTATGGACAGAGACTGAAGAGGCTGCACAGGTTTGTATCAGGTCCTGTGTGTGTGTGTGTGTGTGTGTGTGTGTGTGTGTGTGTGTGTGTGTGTGTTACATCCCTCTCCTGACATACTTCTCAACCAGGCTTGCTGCTTGCTACTTTCATGCAACTTTTACTGCCAACAGGATTAAAATACTCCCTTGCCTGAGTGTGGGTGGGAAGTTATTCAGTGTAGTGAGGTCAGTTTATTGGTGGCTAACTACTGAAGAAAATGAAGTCTGCCTCCAACAAATGCCTCCAACAAACAGCCCATAGTTTCTGTTGCTGATTTATAGTTTAATTCCATTCTGGTCTAAGATAGAGTTTTCCATTATTTCTATTCCTTATGTTCTGAGCCATGTGTTTTGTAGCTCTGAGTACATTGATGGCTCAACAGTTATGAACACTTTTTGCCCTCACAGAGTACCTGGGGTTCAGTTCTTATCACCCACCAATGGCCCATAAGCTCAGACAGTTCCAGAGAATCCAGTGCCACTTTCTGGGTTCCATGAACACTGCATGTTCATGGTGCACACACAGATGAGTAACCACACACAGTACACATAAATAATTTTTAAATTAAAATTTAAAACCCATATATCCTATACTGGAAAATGCTCAGTGCAAGCTTGAAAGTGGATATCTTCTTTTGCTTCTGGGTGAAGTATTCTAAATTAGACCCAGCTGGGTAATGGTGATACGTACTTCAAACCCATCAGTGATAATTGACTGCTATATATCTAACTATCCATGGAGGAACAGTGGAATTTCCAACTCTGCTGCTTGTTTAATCTATGTCTCCTATTAGTCCTATTTAGTTTTATCTCACAGTATCATGTTTTGCTTCTTAACTGCATTGGTTTTTAAGATGATTATTTCTTCCTTGAGAATTTGTTTACATAATACCTATCTTCATTTCTAATAATATTCCTTAATCTGATTTCCCCTTTTATTGAAATCAATATAACTTCAGGAGTTTTTTTTTTGGCCTGGTGTTAATACAGAATATCTGTTTCTATACTTCAGCTTTAATCTATTTTTTCCATTCCATAAAATTTTAGACAGTACAAAGTATAGCTTTGTGGTCTTTTAAAAATCTACTTTATACATCTATAGCATTTAATTGGCCTATTGAGACCATTAATAAATTATTATTTATATAGTTAGAATACTATCTATTATACATGTTTTATATTTATTGTTCTTTGTCTTCACTTGTTTTTCTTTTGACTTCTCTAATTCTAATTGACCTGCTATATTCTTCCAATTTATCTTGATCTAATCATTACATTGATTTCTTTATTTAAGTACTTGGTAGATGTTTTAGAGTTTTCAATATACATTTATATCTTATCTAAATCTTATATCTTATACCTGTAAATAATATTAAATTAATCACACTTAATATGGTTACTTCAGGATAAAATTGTGCCTACATTCTCCCTTCCAGCTTTTAGAACAATGCTGATATATATTTTATTTATCTGTATGTCATATAATATACTTTATGTTGTTATTATAGTAAAAATAATATATTAAGCTAATGAAGACTATGAAAAAATACTTTACGTTAGCTACATTTATTTCTCTGCTTAGTATTCTTTTTTATATTAATCCACAATTTTGATGCATATAATTTTCATTCTTTCTGAATAAATTATTTTAGCATTTTTTTCTTTTCAAAAATAATTTTAATCTTGGAAGAATTTTGTGAATAGTAAATTTTTTATTAGATATGTTTTTTATTTACATGTCATATAATATCTCCTTTCTAGGTTTCCCCTCTAAAAAAAAAAGAAAAAAAAAGAAAAAGAAATAAAATTTTTAAAAAACCCTGTTCCCTCTCCTCTCCCCCTGTTCAACAACCCACCCTCTCCTGCTTCCTGATCTTGGCATTCCCCTACACTGGGGCATAGAACCTTCACAGGAACAAGTGCCTCTCCTCCCACTGATGACCGATTAGACCATCCTCTGGTCTATATGGTCTATACATATGCTGCTGGAGCCATTAGTCCAACCATGTGTACTCTTTTGTTGGTTGTTTGGTCCCTGGTAGCTCTGAAGGTATTAGTTAGTTCATATTGTTGTTTGTCCTAAGGGGCTGTAAACCCTTCAGCTCCTTGGGTCTTTTCTCTAGCTCCCTCACTGGGGACCCTGTGCTCAACCCAATGGATGGCTCTACTTCTGTATTAATGAGATACTGTCAGAGCCTCTCAGGAGACAGATGTATCAGGCTCCTGTCATCCAGCACTTGCTGGCATCCACAATAGTGTCTGGATTTGATGATTGAATATGGGAAGCATTCCCAGATGGAGTAGTCTCTGGATTGTCCTTCCTTCAGTCTCTTCTCCATAGTTTGTCTCTGCAACTCCTTCCATGGGTATTTTGTTCCCACTTTCAAGAAGGAATGAAGTATCCACACTTTGGTTTTCCTTCCTCTTGAGTTTCTTATGGTTTGTGGATTGTATTTTGGGTATTCTAAGCTTCTGGGCTAATATTCACTTATCAGAGAGTGCATACCATGTGTGTTCTTTTGTGATTGGGTTACCTCATTCAAAATGATATTCTCCATATTCATCCATTTCTCTTAGAATTTCATAAATTCGGTGTTTTTAATAGCTGAGTAGTACTCCATTGTGTAGATGTACCACAATTTCTGTATCCATTCCTCTGTTGAGGGACATCTGGGTTGTTTCTAGTTTCTGGCTATTATGAATAAGGCTGCTATGAACATAGTGGAGCATGTTGTCCTTATTACATGTTGGAGCATCTTCTGGGTATATGCCCAAGAGTGGTAGAGTTGGGACCTCAGGTAGTACTATGTCCAATTTGCTGAGGAACTGCCAAACTGAGTTCCAGAGTGGTTGTACCAGTCTGCAATGGTACTTGCAATGCCACCAGCGATGAAGAAGTGTTCCTCTTTCTCCACAACCTCACCAGCATTTGTTGTCAACTGAGTTTTTGATCTTATCCATTCTGACTTGTGTGAGGTGGAATCTCAGGGTTGTTTTGATTTGCATTTCTCTGTTGACTAAGGATGCTAAACATTTCTTTAGGTGCTTCTCAGCCATTCAATATTCATCAGTTGAGAATTCTTTGTTTAGCTCTGTACTCCATTTTTAATAGGGTTATTTGGTTCTCTGGAGTCTAACTTTTTGAGTTCTTTGTATATATTGGATATTAGCCCTCTGTCAGATATAGGATTGGTAAAGATCTTTTCCCAATCTTTTGGTTGCCATTTTGTTCTATTGACAGTGTCCTTTGCCTTACAGAAGCTTTGTAATTTTATCAGGTCCCATTTGTTGATTCTTGATCTTAGAGCATAAGCTACTGGTGTACTCTTCAGGAAAATTTCCACTGTGCCCATGTGCTCAAGGATCTTCCCCTATTTCTTTTCTATTAGTTTCAGTGTAACTGGTTTTGGAAGTCTTTGATCCACTTTTAGCATTTTTTAAAAGTCAAGATGATCCGTTCATAAACTCTCTCCCATTAATTTTATTTTTCCTTTCAAAATTTATTTTTCTTCATTTTAAAGAATAATATCACTGTGGAGAGATTTCTTTGGCAATAGTTCTCATTTAGACATGTCTGTTCTCTTTTTTCCTGGCTTTTGAGAAGAAATATGTAATTATTGATATTCTTCTTTGTCCTTGATATCTGTATTTTGAATATGAGCTACTCAACACACATGTTTTCTTTGTCGCTGACTTATTAACTTTGACTGTGGTACCTTAACATAGATGTTTTGGACTTCACTCTACTTGATGTTCTCTGATCTTCCTGGACACATGGTTTCTTACTGGTCATTAACTTTGGAAAATTATGAACTATTGTTACTTGTATTATTTTAATTCTTTCTCTCTCTGTTATCATTAGAAGCCTGACATGACCTACTATAATTCTTATTAACTCCATATCATTGGTTATTATTTTCATTTTTCTCTATTTCATGTCAGTTTGAAATTTTCTGTTGGCATTTATTAACTCTCGCTGATTTTTCTTAGTCTGTGAGATCATGAAAGGCCTCATTTGTTTCTGTTACATTGTTTTGTATTTCATGTACTTACTTTTTTTTCTTATAGCTTCGATTCTCTCATCTTATATTTCTCATTTCACCATGCTTTTAAGGGTTCTGCCAGAGTCATATGTTAAAGAGATTCACCTGACCACAGCAAGGTCACTTTTATGACCCCATGCCCTGATAAAGTCCCAGTAGAAATTTTAGGTATTAATGCTGAAAAAATTTTCCTGATTTTATTCCAGTTTCACTGGTGGAATGTCTGTATTTGTCAATTTTTTCAGCCTCTGAGTTATTTTTAATGTATATCCTTTAATAATAATAAACCATTGCCATATATAATAGAATAATTTACAAATATTAGTGTGGTATTGAGGGCTTTACAACATGATAATTGGCTTCAGAAGTTGAGATGGTCTTGTGGACTAGTCCATAGTGATATAGAGTCTGGGCATATTAATACCATAGTTATTTAAAATTCTAACAGGATGATCTCTGCCTCTCCACCATTTCTATGTGTGGAATTTTTGTTTGCTTACTCCTTTCAGACTGTTTGGGGTTTTTGTTTGGTTGGTTTGGTTTTCATTGTCTTTTAAGGTGACTTTGTTGGTTTTTAATGCCACGTGACATATATTGCACAATAGGGGTTAAAGTCAAAATGTCTTTAATTTAACATTTTCTCTTTTCCTGGTTATGTGTAAGGCTATCTTCAGTTTGCTGAAGTTACTGTGCCAGAAGCTTTGACTTATTCTCATATCATTTTCTGCTTTCTAATATTGTCTTCAAAGTTTTCCTAAAACTATGGTTAAATAGAATATGATCCAAGCAGTTCTTTCAGCTGAAACTTGATGCTTGGTTTATAACACCCCTGAGATATCCTGTGTTCTCTTATCATTGCTTAATTAGCTTCCTACTGACTTTGTCCTATTGTATTATAGTGTTTCCTGACTTTGTCTCATTTTCCTATATAATATATATATAAGATGATACATTTCTTAATAAGCTTGTTTGTCATAAGTTATAGCTATACAAGCTAAGCTAAGCTTTCCTATCTTTTTTATCATCTTATTCCCTGGTTCTCTATGTTAGAATGCTATCACTGAAGAAGAACATAGATTCAGGCCAAGTAAAGACATCAAGCACTTTATGTGTGTGGGGAAAATCCTCACGGTGTTAAAATGAGAAATCAAGAAATGCAAAGGTGAAGTAATTTTCCCAGATCACATACCAAATCCATCCTTTTTATATTATATATTATAATTTTAAAAGACTAGTTTTAAAAATTTATTTACTATCTCTGCCTTTTGTATTCTTTCTACCTACCTTTTATATGAGTCTCTGAACCTTGAGTGGCTTTGATGAAGATATACCATTTAGAATTAAGTGGTTCAAAGCCTCTAATTCTCTGCTCAGTGTCCACTTGCGAGTTAATTATCATATACTATAAGAATAACCTTCCCTATGAAGATTGAGTGATACACTGATGAATGAATATAGTATACCATTAAGAGTCACTAATGGTTCCTTTAGCAAAATACTACTAGTATGTTTTCTTCTGGGCCCATAGCCTATCCAGTTTCAGGTTCTTAGTAACTTTATCAGTATCAAATGTGGGTTCTATCTCATGAAGAAAGCCTTAAATCCAATCAAAAATGGTTGATTGCTCCCATAACACTTGTGACATTGTTGCACAGTCTATTTTTAGGCAGACCACTAAGTAGGTCACAGTGTTCATAGCCGATATTTACTTTTCTTCTCTGGTATTATACAGGATATGTTCTAGCGCTGTGAACACTAGTTGGGTATCAGGATAATTTCATTATATTAGATAATATCAGTAAATGTTGATGTTAGCAATTGGCTTCTACCATCAGGTGTGGAGAAAACCCAATAGCTTTGGCAAGAACTGTAATAGTTGGGGATGAAGGGAATCTATGGAACCACTTTGGACAATATTCAAAAAGATGGCCGAACACAACAGGATTGACACACATACGAGGGCAGAGACTGACACATATAAAAGCAAGACCTGCACAGGTTCAAAAAAACTCCAGTTCTAACTATAAAGAAGGGAAGCAGATACAAAGTCCCACTCCTACCCAAGAAGCCATTTGATCCATTCTGGGAAAGGAAAATCACTTTTCTCTAATGGAATGCTACTAGTTGTAATTACCATATTGGAGAGAAGGCTCTATCTCAGGACTAATTGTCCAACAAAAAATGAACTCATTTTTTGGTGAACATTTTGTTTTATTTGTGGTAGCATTTGTGTTAATGTTTGTTGTTGTTAGTTTTGATTTTCATTTATTGTTTCAGTTTGGTTTGGTTTTAGAGAGTGAAAAAGAAAGAGAACATGAATTTGGGTAGAAAGGGAGGTAGAAAGGATCTTGGAGGATTTGGAGATGGGAAAATCATAATCAAAATATATTTTGTGATGGAAAGATAAAATTAAAAGATTCTCTTTGCTTAGGAATTTGTTTATCCTAAATATTTTAGTTATAAATAAAATATATAGATAAAATTATATTTATATGCATATGTATATATACATAAATAAAAGATCATGCTGACTTCCAACAACAATAGCCTCAGATATATCCAGCTTAAATTTATTGATCATGAGGGATAAGGAAATGATTATATCTTCATGTAGAAAATCTATTGCATGTCCAAAGCATAGTTCTCTTGAGTTTCTTCACAATGATATTAAAGGGAATAACACAATAAAACTGTGTCTATATGGTAGTGGGACAAAATACAATGCAGATATATACATACATATTTTTACCAGATAAACACATTAAATATCATATGCAAAGTCTTTAAAAATATCTCCAGTGATATTTGTAAAATCATAACTCAGATTGAAGATTTAATGAATATAGAAACCATGGTGGAATTTCATCATAGGTAGCAATAAAAGAAAAATCATTAAGTATCAAATTGAGGTTAACAAAGTACAGTGATTATTACAAATGAGAATGTAAATGTTATAAACTTCAATTATATAAGATAATAAAACAACTGACAATAACAACAAGGAGGATGAAAAATATAACCATTATAATTCTCAATTTCTCATATCCCCAAGCAGATCAATAATACCCATAGCATTTTCTCATCGTAGAATTAGAAAACATAAGAGAGAAATGATTTCTTTCTGACTATCTAAGGATTACTGGTAGTCATGAAGCAGGGAAAACTGAGAAATTCAAACTGCATAACAGTATATGAGTTTCAGTCTACCATACAGAAAATATATTATTGGTCACTTTAGAACAATAATATTAATACATGAGGGAGCATGAATTTATTAAAAAGATTGAAAATATTAGCTATAAAATTTAAATGGCAGATCTGAGAAAAAGTAGACCTTTCAGAAAATTAAATTGTGAGAAAGAATTTATAAAGTAATGATCAAAATCCATGCATATATGCTAATGTTTGCATTCATTTAGTTTATTAAATTTTTTTACCAGTAAAGTTCTTGCAAAACCAACATGTAGAAATAAGCAAGGGAGATATTATCTCTACTTCTAGATTCTAGTAGTGAAAGTAATCCAGTTGAAATGTTTACCTAATTAATGCTTAATATCTAAAACGTGCATTAAAATTCAAAAAATAAATGTGCAACCTTGACAAGAGGAAGCAAAGGGATTGTTGATGTACTTTCTTGTCGCTCAACATTAAATTGATGAGCTGCCACTGGTCATCTTAGATCACTAGGTAACCAGGAAAAATATTTTTAATTAGAAAGAGTAGAGTGGAAAGTTTGTGAGACACAGGAAGCTGATACACAAGTGAAATGAATATATGGGATCAACCAGGTGTCTCAGTAAGCAATGGCATTTTCTGTCAACCCTCACAATCAGAGGTCAATCCCTGGGATGAATATGTTGGAAGGAGAGAACCATTCTTACAAGTTGTTCTCTGAGCTCTACCCAAGGGCCATTGCATATATCCAAATACCTCTCCCACACATCATACACACACAACAAATAAAGTATTATTTTAAAAAATAGAAAAATATAAACAGACAGATTCAAAACAAAACAACAAATGGAATTGATATAATCAGATTCATTATACAAAACAAAACAAAACAACAAAACAAAACAAAACAAAACTGGTAAAAGACCTAAATTTGAGGATGTCAGAATGTTCAAAATTACTTTTTACCTCAGAGAACCTAGTCCTAATTTGAATATCTTCTTCAAATCCCTCTTCTCAGGGTTCAGGAACTACATGGAAGAAGAGATGCAAAAATTGTAAGAGTCAAAGAAAATGGATGACACCAGGGAAACTGTCTTCCATCTATAAAAGGGCTGCTATACATCTGAATTCACAGAGATGGTAGCACCAGACATGGACCTGAACAAGTATAAGCCACATGGAATCCCAGAACTGAGAGGAGACAGTAGACATGAACTCCTGTGCCCAACTAAGAATCTATCTCCAACTGGCAGTCACTCACAAAGGAATATATAGTCTCCCCCCAGTGAAATCTCACCAGTATACAAACTACACTGAAGAAGGAATCCCAGCAGTAGACAGACACAGGAAATGAACTCAAAGATATTTTTGGAGGGTTCCTTTTATTTGTTTATTTTGTTTTGTTTTGTTTTTTTGTTTTTATTTTTATTTGTTCCTAACTGGTCTTTTATTTGTAGATTATAGTTTTTCATTTTGTGTTTTCATGGTGTGTGCATGTGTTTCTCATGCTCCTTTCTTCATGTTTTTGTTTGTTTATTCTGGTTTTTTTGTTTGCTTTATTTGACAGTTTGAGAGCCAGAGAGAGAGAGCCAGAGAGAGAGCCAGAGAGAAGCAGAGAGGGAGAGACAGAGAGGGAGAGACAGTGGGGGAGAGAGAGAGAGGGAGTGTTGGAGTTGTGAGTGGAGAGGTAGGAAGGATCTAGGAGGAGATGAGGGAGGGGAAACCATGATCATAATATATTGTATAGCAAATCTTTTCAATAAAAGTTATTATTTATTTGAACTACACTTACATAATTGTGGGTCTAGATTAGTTAGGCCACATCTACTTTTGAGAACAAACTATTATAATAAAATTAAAAATAATATAAATGCATACACGCATATGCACAAAGCAAAAATTAAGCATGAAATACATCCATGCCTGGTCTTGTGCCATAGACCAGTAAACTCATATATTCAAGAGGCTGGAGCAGGCTGATTTTAAGTTCATGGCTATTTTGGGATAGACAATGAATTAAAAGATAGCTAAAGGAATTTAGCAAGATCTTCTTTGAGAATAAAAATAAAGACAGGGCTATGGACAGCTTTCAGTGATGGAACATGTACTTAGCATAAGCAAAGTCTTAGGTTTTATCTTCTGTATAGCAAAATTAATCCATTCATAAAATTTTTAAATGCATCCAAAATTGTATCTCTGCCTTCCAGAGTTTCCTTAAACATTGTATCTGGTAGTTGTTAGCCTTAAATATTACAGAAACTTCAATTATATTTACTGACCAAACAACTCTCATAGCATTGTATAACATGAAAGACTGAGAAAGTATGAATCACAATATGTCCAGTAGACATATGCTTGAACTATGCCACTGTCTTCCAGTATAAATGGCTTCTATTGTACTTTGGTGGCTAGATAGTTTTTAACTAAAATTGTATAGTATTAGAGTTAAAATATGTTAAAATTATTTGTATATGTTCTTCACTTTAGGGCAAGTTTGTGCATACAGTCAATTTGTGGTAAACTTCAAACTGCACAGACCTGTTTGGGTCTGTACCATAGTTCTGGCAAATGCTTTTAGGGTGCAATAAAGCTGTCTGAAGACCCTCCATACTACAAGAGTTACATAAAAGAAGGGGGTTCTCTCCTTGGATCTTTTAATATGTTCAAACATGAATGATCTTTTTTTTT
>JADRCC010164623.1:0-10943 GCA_019843855.1 Hylomyscus alleni
GGGCTAGGCTAGACTGGCTGGCCAATGAGCCTCATAATTACACACAGCTACAGTTCTCTATGACTGCTATCATTGCATCTTTGTACTTAGATGTAAGTCAGGAGCTCATACTTGCAATACAATCACTTTACTGACTACCTTCTCTCAAGATATTTACAGTGTCTTAATGCTCCTTAGTATTTTAATCTCTGATTTCAATATGTAATTTAAATTCCTGTTAAATGGACAGCAATAGAAGAGACCAAGTTATATAAAATGAATCTTTCATTACTGCAAAATAAATTTTAATCACAGAAATTGAAGTCTCTAACATAGCCACACTGATTAGAAACAGACACAGTTATCACACTTTCAAAAGTCTATATTTCCCAGATAAGAAAATGCTTACAAAGTTTACCTGTAGCAAAAAGCAGAGCAATGGCATCTAGGATCGCATCACCTCTCTCAGCCAAATTCTTTTGACTGAGAACCACAGGACTGGGAAACAAAAGAGGGCCAGAGAAGAATCTGAGTAGTGATACTGACTTTTCTTTATTCTGAAAGCAACCATTTAGATACAGCTGATTGTGAAAATCTGCCATATAAATGAATGAAGTACTTCAACATGGATCTGTTCATTTAAAATTAAGATCTCACTCCTGGTGAACATTCTCTATAATCTTAATTTCTAAAGTTGTCTTCCAAGTCTGTACTGTTGGAACCTCTGTCTGTTTGCTTCACAAATCAAAAGATCTCCGTAGATTCTCCTGTTTTTGTTTGTTCTCTGTTTTGTTTTGTTGTTGTTGTTTATTTTGTATCTCTAATCTTAGTATAGCCATCAGTAAAGATCATGTGCTTGTGTTTAGAGCAGTGCATGATATAGAAGAAGCACTGTCTTCCAATTTGTGTGGCATTAATATGCCATTCAAGAAATCAATCTTTCTCCGACCATTCAGAATGCAGGAACAGACCTTGTTAACCAACAAGATGGAATTGCAACACATCTTTTCACAATCATGGAATGAGATTAATTTGACTAATACCTATTAGGCTCGCCAACAGCTTGCCCAGTTACTCCTATTTGCTTTAATTTATTTACCAAAGGGTCCCAATTTATCAAGTTAAATGCCTTGATACTTCATCTGTTCCCAGATGGCAAGGTGTCCTAGGCTATACCCAGGTTATCAATCTGTGAAAGGTGAAGACTTGGTTAACTCACTGAACTTGGAACAAGGTCTAAAGCTTGTAATATTTTAAGATATTGGAGGGCATGCCTGAGGTATAATCTTTCTTTTGTCAAATAGAACAAACACACAAGCAGACATTCGTGTCCATGAACTAACTAAGCACTAAATGAATGTATTTTGCCCTGCAGTTCATTCCTGACTAGGTATTTATTCAGGAGATCCTCATCCTATTATTATGTTTGGAATGCTTTGGTTTGTGCACAGAAATTGTATTGTTTTGACAGTTCTATTATTTTTACTGGTTGGCTTGCAGCAGTTTATCTTACAGCACATGAAGAAGTTATTTTTTTTAATTGGTTCTGCCTTTCTTTATGAATGTGTTTATGGGCTCCTATGGCAGTTTGACATTTTAATGTTTCAGCGATTTCCGCCAATTTAGTAATCATGTAGATGTTTTCTGTAAGGCCTCTGAGTAGTTCCAAAATGGGATTAAAAGATCCCACTGAGTTCAGTTCCATCCATGATGCTCTCAGATCGCAGTGTCATCGTGGCATTGAACTTGATTATATATAAGAGATGTGGTGATAGTGGAGCTGAAAATTAAAGCTAGACATAAAACGTTCTAATCAGAAATCAATTAAAATTAGAATTCATATATTTTATTTGAAACTGATGACATGTCTACTATTAAATATGCAATTAGTTTTCTATTGCTAGTATCTTAAGAAAACAAACATCTCATACCTCAACAAAGAACCAGCTTGTGATACTCAACACATATCGAATACTTAAATAAAGGTGTTGGAAACAAATCGATTTTTCCATCATTTAAAAAACAAGTTGAAAGTTAAAAAACTCACAGGGAGAAATGCTTTCAAGCCCATTAATTTTTATGACTTTAAAGAATGTATAGCTTAGTCAGTAACGTATATTTTTGCTATAACAGACCTGTATAATAAACATCTATAAAATGTATTGCAATTATAAAATACATTATTCAAATACCTATTGACTATCACTTTGCTTCACAATAGCTGAAAATAAACCAAGCAACTGCTCAGATAGATCTTAAAACAATTTAGTAATACATAAAATCCCATTCAAATTGCCAGCTCCTTGTTACACAGCAAATGCAACTTATTAGACTCATTTATGCATTTCTTCATCCAGCAAATATTCAATAAGCAGATTTGAAGAGCAACATCCTATGCTGGGAGTTTTTGGGAGATTCAAAGATAATCTAATATCTTAGTATGGATTTTCATTAAGCCTATTTATGTGTATAGTAAAGATGTAATATGAAACTGAAAACTGCAACACATGTCATTTTGAGGTTGTGTCAATAAAGCGCCTGGGCAGTGCACTGGCAAGCAATTCTTTGAAGCAAGTTTGGAGATCGGGTGTGAAGCTATAATCCAAAAGGCCACAGAGAAAGAAGAACAGCTTGAATTAATTATAGATGACTTCTTACCCAATGTATTTCTCTCCCCCAGGTGACATTTCTCACCATATGACTGCCAGTATCTGGAAGAGAACATTGTGGCCCCACATGGTATGATATGGTACAGATATTCTCTTACATGCTGTGTATAAAATCAGCCTATTCAGACTTATCAGAGACTCATTAAACCAGAATTTCCTCTGATAGGATCTGGCTTAGCTTCTTTTTTCGACTCCCACAGGTAATTTGAATATGCAATCGATGCTGAGAAACTGACCACATTCATTACTGTAGAAATCCAACTGACCATAAAAGAACATAACAGTGGATCCAAGTATACTTTGGGCAGCTTATCACTGGAGCATATGGGGTGCTTCATTGGCTTATTTGTGTTTTAAAAGCTAACTAATGCCACATTTTATCTATTCTTCAGTTGAGGGGCATCTAGCTATTAAGAATAAAGCTGCTATGAACATAGTTGAGTAAGTGTCTTTGTGGGCTTTTGGAGCATCTTTGGGGTATATAACCAGAAGTAGTTTAGCTAGATCCTAGGGAAAAAACTATTTCCATTTTTCTGAGAAACCACCACATTGATTTCCAAAGAGGTTGTGTGTATTTGCACTCCCACCAGCAATGGATAAATGTTCCCCGTTCTTGTCAATATGTGCTGTCCCTTGAGGTTTTCTTTTTTTATCTTAGGCATTCTGATGGGTATAAGATGGAACCTCAGAGTTGTGATTTGCATTTCCCTTATAACTAAGGACTTTGAACATTTCTTTAAGTGCCTCTCCACCACTTGAGATTCCTCTGTTGAGAATTCTGTTTAGTTCTGTACCCCTTTTTTAATTGGGTTATTTGGGTTGTCGGAGTCTAACTTCTTGAGCTCTTTGTAATTTTTAGATTTTAGCCCTTTGTTAGATGTAAGGTTGGTAAAAATCCTTTCCAATCTGTAGACTGCTGATTTATTCTATTAACAGTGTCCCTTGCCTCACAGAAACTTAGTAGTTTCATGTTCCTCAACTGGAGAATGAATAAAGAAAATGTGGTATATCTACACAATGGAATAGCATTCAAATATTAAAAAACAAAGACATCATAAATTTTACAGACAAGTGGATGGAACTTGATAATATTATCCTGAGTCAGGTAACCCAGTCCCAATAGGAAATGCATGGTTTGTACTCATAAGTAAATATTAGCCATAAAATACAGGTATCATACTACACTCCACAGACCCAAAGCTAAAAACGAAGAAAGGCCCAAGTGAGGAATGTTGAATCTCACTTAGAAGGGGAAGTAAAATAATCCTAAGAAGCAAATGAAGGGAGGGAACTGGGAGGGAGGGGGGATGAGGAGAGGGAATGGAGTAGTTCAGATCAGGTTTTCAGAAGGACAGGAGAGATATCTAGCTGGCCATGAAAATGAAAATGAATGGAAATCTGCAAATGACAGGGGTGAGAAGGTAGGGTGCTTTTCCAGACAAGACAGAGAACTGGGCTAAGGGAGGCACCCAAAAGTCAGTGGGGGTGAACTGTGGTTCACTACATTGGGGCTATGGAACCTGAAAGGACCACCTGCTGTAGCCAGGTAGGATCCCCAGTGGAGTGATAAAGATACCAACCTACCCACAGAACGTTCAACCCAAAATTTATCCTGTCCAAAGAAATACAGACATGGGCAATGGAGCAGAGACTGAGTGGAGGGAGGAATGGTCAACTAATAACAGGTCCAACTTGAGACCCATGCCATTGGCATGCACCAATCCCTAACACTATTAATGATACTCTATATATGCTTGCAGACAGGAGCATATTATCCTCTGAGAGGCTCTACCCAACAGTTGACTCAGACAGATACAGATACCCATAGCCAAACAGGGGATGGAGTTTGGGCACCCTTATGGAAGGATAGGAGGAAGGATTTTGGTCCTGAAGGTCCACAGAAAGACCAACAGACTCAACTAACCTGGTCCCTTGGAGCTTTCAGAGTCTGAACAACCAACTAAAGAATATACCCAGGCTGGATCTAGGCCTCCCCACACATATGTAGCAGATGTGCAGCTTAGTCTTCATGTGGATCTCAAACATCTGAAGCGGGGACTATCCCAAAAGCTATTGCCTGCATAAGGGATATGTTCTTCTAGCTAAGCTGCCATGTTTGGCCTCTATGGGAGAGGACTTGACTAGCCTCACAGAGACTAGAGTGGAGAGGTGATACCCAGGAGCCCCCACCCTCTCAGAGAAGAAGGAGTGGGAAGACAAAGGAAGGATTGTGGGATGGATAGACCAGGAGGGGGACAGTGAGCAGGATGTAAAGGGAATAAGGAACATTATAAAATTTAATTTAAAAATATTTAAAATTAGCTAACAATTTAAACTGTTAAACAATTTTTTGTACCTCTTGTACTGTTAATCTTCTATTAACTTTTCTTTTTTTAACTGAAGCTTTTTCCAGTTCCTCTCATATTTTTTGATCCATCAATAGTGGAAAAAAATACTGGAGGAACTGTCCTTCTGAAACCTTCTTCTTCAGTCAACATTTACCTCCTTTATTTGGTCACATCCTCACTCCTGAAGCTTACAACCCCTTTTCTCACCTTTTCAATAATTAGTTCATGGAACTAACATATACTGAAAACCTTCTAGTCTTCTGTTCGCCACCTTGATTTTCATCGCACCAATCCTGTAATTTCACCATACTTCAGTCTGGTTATTTTACCATGCTCTTTTGATGACCGTCTCATCTCCCTCTCTGCAGCTCTTCCTGCTGACTTACACCAAAATGAATCACCAAAATCACTACCTAACAAGGAACAGCATCCCCGTGCCTTCATCCTTTTAATTACACAACGTTGCAATCAACTTTGTCAGTCAGCTTAGCAATAGGTCATCCTTGATTGTTGTGTCAAGGGATGCCTCCGTGGAAAGAATCTCAGAGGGACAGGAGCCTCATTGTGAACTCATCTAGGGTTTCAGAATTCTCCTGTCTTTGTTTCCGTATGCTGTTCTTGCTGGGTAGCGACCTCTTTCTTCATGCCTGGATCATAGTCACTATACCATATGTTATCAGATATTTCAACATAATCCTTAAATGTTAAACTTACCTATCTCAGCAATTAACTTTGCTCAGGTTCTCTTAGTGAATACTGGCTCCTGTCTCTTCCACCACATCACCTCCCGCACCCGCCCCAACTGTGAGAATGTTCACTACCACTGATGTGGTAACCCCATTTCCACACTCCCTTTAGTTTTCCTCTTAATTCTAAACTCCTTCAACAATTCTCTGCCATTCCTTCAGTGGCAGTCTGTCTTGAGCACATATCATTCAGTTCTTCATTAATTATTTTCACATGATTAACTCTAGGCAGCAGTCCTCTGCTCCTTACCGCACCTATCAGCAGCACTTAGCGCTGTTGACTTCACGTCTCCCTTCTAAAAGCACCTTTTTATTTGGCTTCAAGGGCACGAAACAGGACATTTTCTTCCCTGTTTTTTGAAGCCGATGCTTCTGTTCAGCCACTTTGTTGATCAGTGTTCATTTTCCTGACCTCAAAAACTTAGAGTGCTCTAGCCTCACCCCTTCAGCTTTTGTTCTTTCTGTCAACACTCATTTCTCAGTAATCTCATCCAATCCTATAAGGCTAGGTACTATCTATTATGGAACTTTATAAAATCTGAATTACTCTCCAAACTCTGTAGTGACATAGAACTTCTCTTTCTATATTTCTCCTTAAACATCAAGGAGATATTTCATATGTGACAAGAATCCACACTCACACTGTCTCTCCCGTTGTCGTTCAAATCAAATTTCATCTTGAAGAAAAAAAAATCACCAGTCTTTTTGTTCAATCTAAAAATACAAGTATTCTTTAACTGTCATTCCATCATATGAAAAATCCCATAAATGTTCTTTTCACATTATATACAAACTCTCATTACATGAGCAACACTAAAAACATACAGAATCCCACTTCTTATTAAGTTCATTAATTCCGATGTTAACCAACCTAGGATAATTTTAATTATTTAAGTTCACCTGTAATAACAAAGTGAAAGAAAAAATGAAATAAAAAATTCCTTTTCTCTACATGTACTTTAGATTTGATATTGCCTACTTTTATTTACTTTTCATTATTTATTAAATAAAGTGAAAACATGTTATTTGCCAGTTTCCAAGTGCCTTTTGACATTCTGTATCTCTAGAAATGAGAACTACAGCTGATGATGGGACCACAGACGGCACCAGGCTTTTAGCTATACATTCCAGTACATTCTCACCCTATGGACTGCATACGTTGCTCAATCTGATTTCAAAAGTTTTCTCAATCTTCCAGTTTCTCATTTCACATAAATCTAAGGAACTAGAGCTTAACTATTAATAGAATACAACTCTTTGAGAATCCTTTACTCTCCTTTCTGACTTCTTCCTCTATCCATTATTTTCTGAAACACTATACTTATCTATATTTATGTGAACTGTTAGGAATCTAACCACTCCCCAATGAAATACAAAGTCTATACATGAACAAAATATTTCCAGTTCATTATTTTTTCACATTTTTATATCTCTAGTATTTAATATGGCACATGCTAGACACTCAGAGAAACTGTTAAATAAATTAAAAAAAATTGGGGTCATTGAACAAAGTATGGCTCTTTGGATTTTGTCATCCACAAATCTCCTGCTATGCTTCCTGTCATCTTTGTTCCTTCTAACATGGATAAACTATGATACCTTCCACAGAATGATGCATTTTGAACCTGAGGCACTTTGAACCCTCCATTTGTTTTTGAAAGCACTCTATTCTGTTGTTATTCCCATTTTATTATCTGTCAGGAAGTTCTTTTCAGGATGACAACACCCCGTGCTTTATCACACATTGTGATAACATTTTTATGATTACATTGTCACTCTCGAGCTCCTGCCTGTATGTTGGGTGTCCTTTAACAAGTAACTCTCTTCAAATAGCTTACTGCACCGTTTGGATTTTCTCATTCTTCCCCACTCTTTGAACATTTCTATTTTTAATGCCACCCCGCCAGTTGTCCTATATTTATTTGTTAACTTTCTATGGCTGTGAGAAAATACTCATCAAAAACTTGCCAAGGCAAGTAGACACAAAAATCCTACCCCTAACCAAGAAACTAGTTGCAATTGATACCTGCTAGGAAATAGAAAATCAGTTCTCTCCAATGGAGAATCATTGGGTGTATCACCCGGACCCCAGGGCAGGCACTGAGCCCAGGAATAATTGGATAACACAAAAAACACATTTATTTCTGCATGTGGTTTCTGATTTGTTTTGATGCTTGTGTAGTTTTGGGGTTTATTTGCTTGCTTGCTCTGATTGTCATTTTGTTGCTGTATTTGTTATTTTGTGTGAGAGAGAGTGGTCATGGAGTTGGGTCAGTAGAGGGAGAGGGATCTTGGAGTGCTTCGGTGAGGAAGAATATTATTAATATTTAATATTTAATTTAATGGTATTTGATAATATTAAAATATTGTATGAAAATTTTAATTAATAAAAATTTTAAAAGAGAAAAAATTATTAAAATTTGGAGTATCAATCTATGGTTGTATGGACCCTCTTTGGCCTTATGACAGAGCCAATTTTCATTAACATGAGACTGTCATTTTTTTTAATTAAGATAAACACTTTTGCATGTCTGTCTCCATTCAACTTCTCTGAGTACATTTGGTTTCACTTAGGTTCTTACTTATTTTATTGTAAGTACTGTTATTCAGGTTCTATAAACATCACATTACTCCATTTGCATTGAAGCCTGTCTTCTGGATGTAAGAGTTACTAAGTATTTGAACTTATGCATTCATATTGTTCCCTGGATAGCTTAGGAAAATAGCTACGTGTGAGTCATAAAGAGAAATCACTGGGTAGGTAATTTCAAGGAAGCAGACAAGAATAATTTAATA
Source organism: Hylomyscus alleni (assembly GCA_019843855.1). Classification (NCBI taxonomy): domain Eukaryota; kingdom Metazoa; phylum Chordata; class Mammalia; order Rodentia; family Muridae; genus Hylomyscus; species Hylomyscus alleni. The sequence continues at coordinate 8,539 of JADRCC010164623.1, forward strand.
AAGTTCTTCTAGCAAGCAACATTATATGAACTCAACACGTTATATTTAGGAATATTTATCTATGTACAAACACATGCATTCATGCAATAACAATTAGTGAAAAAGGAGACCATGAATTTGAAGGAGACCTTGGAGGGTTTACAGGAGGGTTTAGAGAAAGTAATAAATGTTGAAAGGAAACTGCAATCTCAAGAACAAACAACAAAGATAAACAATAACAGCAACAAAATTAAATAAAATCACTTGTTATTAGTATTGAAATATATCACATAACTTTCTATTTAATTTAGAGTATACATAAATTTAACTGAAGAGTAATTGTACTCTTAAATATAAGATGACAGCAGATGCTGGCAAGGATGTGGAGACAGAGGAACACTCCTTCATTGCTGGTGGGATTGCAAACTAGTACAACCACTCTGTAAATCAATCTGGCTGTTCCTCAGAAAATTATAAAGAGTTCTACTATAGGACTCAGCTATACCACTCCTTGGCATATACCCAAAAGATGCTCTAACATACAAAAAGGACACTTGCTCCACTATGTTCATAGCAGCCTTATTTGTATTAGCCAGAAGCTCGAAAGAGCCCAGATGTCCCTCAACAGAGGAATGGATACAGAAAATGTAGTACATTTACACTATGGAGCACTACTTAGCTATTAAAAGCAATGATTTCATGAAATTCAGAGGCGAATAGATGGAACCTGAAAATATTATGCTGAGTGAGGTAACTCAGCTACAAAAGAACAAGCATGGTATGTCCTTATGGATAAGTGGATATTAGTCAAAAAGAAGCTCAGAATACCCACCATACAACTCACAGAACATATGAAACTCAAGAAAAGAGAAGATCTCACCAAAGTGTGGATGCTACAGTCCTACTCAGTAGGAGGAAGAGAATAATCTCTGAGAAGTAAAGGGAGAGAAGGGTGAGGGAGGGAGAGAAGGGATGGGGGGAGTTCAGATATGAGAGGAGATGGGGGAGAAGTACAGAGGGTCAGGAATTTGAACGTATAGGTATGTAGCAGCTGGGGAGTGGTAACTGGGGGTAGCCACCAGAAAGTCCCAGATGCCAGGAACCCAAGAAGTTCCCAGGACTCAACAGGAAGAACATTAGCCAAAATACCCAACAAAGGGGAGATAGAACCTGTGGAGACCATATCCAGTGGATAGGCATGGCCCCCAGTTGAAGGATGGGGCCACTCATCCACCTCAAAAATTCTAATCTAGAATTCCTTCTGTCAAAAGGAAATGGAGGGACAAAATATGGAGCAGAGATTGAAGGAAAGGTCATACAGAGACTGCCCCACCTGAGGATCCATTCCATCTGCTGACACCAAACCCAGACACTATTGCTGACGTCAAGAAGTGCTTACTGACAGGAGCCCAGTATGGCTGTCACCTGAGAGGCTCTGCCAGAGCCAGATCAATATGGATGCTGTGGATTACACAACCAAACATTGTGCAGGGTCCCCAGTGGAAGAGTCGGGGCAAGAACTGAAGGAGCTGAAGGGGTTTGCAACTCCAAAGGAAGAACAACAAAATTAAGCAACCAGAACCCCAAGAGCTCCCAAGGACTAAAGCACCAACCAAAGAGTACACAGAGGGTATGCATGGCTCCAGCTGGATATGTGCCAGAAGACTGCCTTATCTGGCATCACTAGGAGGACCCCTTGGTCCTGTGGAAGGTTGATGACCCAGGATAGGGGAATGCTAGGGCACTGTGGCAGGAGTGGGTGGACTGGTTGGGGAACAACCTCATAGAGACAGGAGGGAGGGAGGAGGAGATAGGGGTTTGTGGAGGGGAAACTTGGAAGGGGGATAATATTTGAAATGTAAATAAATAAAATAACCAATAAAAATGAAAAAAACCAACTACATTTAGATGATTCTTTCAGTTTTGGAAAGAAGAAAGGAAGAATTAACTAAAAACTATATGATGACAAATGACCTTCATAATCTAAATTAATTGAATACAAATTTATCTTATTCTTACATTTAACCATTTAAATCTCAGTATGAATTACTTTCCAACACTAAGAATAAAATATATCTATACTTCACAAACAAAAGGAAAAAGCTCTCAGATAGAGGAAATACTGGAAAGCAAAGGGAACCAGAAATCGTGTGAGAAACCATTTTATTTAACTTTATTAACACATGGGCACAGCCTATTCATAAAATTCTGTTGCATTGAGAGTATATTTTCACCTCCAAAATTTCTATGGTGGTTAACAGCACTGACTGATCTTTCAGGTCCTGAGTTCAATTCCCAGCAACCACATGGTGGCTCACAACCATCTGTAATGAGATCTGATGCCCCTTTCTGGTGTGCCTGAAAAAAAATACTAAAAACTGTGTGTGTGTATGTGTGTGTGTGTGTGTGTGTGTGTGTGTGTGTGT
>JADRCC010165038.1:0-10140 GCA_019843855.1 Hylomyscus alleni
AGAGAGAGAGAGAGAGAGAGAGAGAGAGAGAGAGAGAGAGAGAGAGACTTTGAAAGTAATTTTTCAACTGAGGAACATTTAATATTAGTGATGATGTAGTGATGATGTATGATGTTAATCTTGATTTGGAACCCCTAAAAGGCATATCTCATCTCTCTCTGCTACCGGAATGAGGTCACAATGTGACTCGCTATGATCACAAGTGTTCCTTCAGTTCCTGCCACCATGCCTGCTCCGCCATTGATGACCATGCTCTCAAGCTGCGAGCCAAAATAACCCCTTCCCTCCTTAAGCTGCTTTTGTCAGAGCAACAAGAAAATTAGCCTCGAGAGTGAGGTCTGTTAACCTCTCTGTGACCGAAAGGCTGGCGTGTGCATTTGATAACACCGTCCTTTGCCTTATGAGCCTGGGACGGTGTTGTGTCACGTTAGGATCTTACTTTGCAGTGGCTTCGCTGGGACCACAGAAGAATCTGGCAGAAGAAGCCGCAGGTGGCAGACAGCACCCTCCTTCTGGCTTGTTCTTCCTTCAACTCAGACTTCTAGTCACTCACAAAGAGAGCCTTGCCATTCCCTGGGAGGGAGTCCGCCACGGCTGCCCAGCCTGCCGTGGCTTCAGATGGAGAGGAAGGGAGTCCACCACGGCCGCCCAGCCTGCTGTGGCTTCAGATGGAGAGTGTACTAAGTAAAAGAGACAGCAAAGGCCATGAATATGTTGGTGAGACGACAACTTGGTGTCTCAATTTAACTCTAATGGAATTCAATTTCACCCAGGGAGCAATCTTCCTTTGGTGTCTGCTGCCCTGCCCTGATGTCTCTCTTATTTAAGTGTGTGTGGCTGGAACCTTCCTCAGTTCAGCCAGATGAATGTCCCTCAGGATTCCTAATGGGAGGCTGGGGACTTCTGGATCCATTAAATTCCATGGGGAGACGGCATCTATTCTCACCAGTAAATGTCTGGTAGGATATGTATATTTTTAAAGCTACACAGAAGGCTGGGGAGACAAGCTCAGTTGGTAAAGTGCTTTCCGGTATGGGCATCTGAATTCAATGCCCAGATCCCACCTAACAAGGCTAGGAATCATGCCACACACTTGTAACTTCAATGCTGGGGAGGTGGTACCAGGTAGCTTCCTGAGGGTGTCACCTGCTGGCAAGCTTATTGGAACTGGGCAGTTGCAAACAACAAGGTGGAGAGTGTCCTGAAGAACAGCCCTAGAGGTTGACCTCTGGTCATACACACATGCATGCACACATACACACATACACATATGCGTGCTCGCACGCACACACACAAGCACACACATTCACAACCACACAGTTGCACAACAGAGCCGGTGGGATTCGTGAGAACACTTGCCTTCCGATGCTCTCATGGCCTCTCCCTAGGCCTGGAGTAAAGGAAGGAAGCAGGGAGCTAGTGAGTGACCCAGAGTCCCTCTGGACTCATCTAAAGGGCAAAGCCACTTCTGGAACTTCTGGTGGGAAGTTCATTGGGCTGCCCAGAAGATGCAGAAGAATGAGATGAGCTTACTGGACATTCACCTTCCCACATCAACGGCATAGTTCATGGTGTTTCTTCTTGCCCAGGGTATCTCCTCACATCCTCTCACTTTGTCTCACCCACTCCTTTCCAGTTTCCTGTGCCTGATGCCATCTCTTCCCAGTGCCATGTTTACCTGATCTTCATCACGGAGAACACCCACATATTGACAGCCTGAGAGTGAAGAGCACAGGATCTGAAGTCGGGGTGCCTGGGATCAATGCCCAGATCTACCCTTTACCTTTTACCTTGGGGCAAGTTTCTTAATCACTTATTTATGAAACCTCAATTTCTCTAACAGCACAAATGGTCCAAACAGCACCTACATCACAGAACTAGTACTTTCTGCGTTGCTCTGACCTAACAAAGACACCTTACAGGAAGAAAGGTGTTATTGGGGCGATGTCAGAGGGCTTCGGTCCATTAAGGCAGAGACACACGACTCATAGGACTAGGATCACATGGAGAAGGTTGTTCACAACACAGTGAGAAAAGAAGCTTAGAACAAAAGGAAACCGTCACCATGGATGACCCAATAGTCTCTCCCAGTGACCTATATCCATCGGATAGCTACCACTTCTCCAAGTTTCCAAAATCCTCCCAAGATTGTAAGAATAGCTGGGGATCTGATGGCTAAAGTTTGACTCAGTGGAGGACATTTGCAATTCAAAGCACAGCCCTGCATATCTTTAATCCCAGTATTTGAGAAAGAGATGCAGGCAGATTTCTGTGAGATTAAGGTCTGCATTGTAAGACCTGTCTCAAACAAACAAACAAACAAAAACAAAGCAAAAACAAAACAAAAACAAAAACAAAACAAAACCCAAATATTATAAGGATTAAATGAATAACACTTAACCTGCTTGGCACCCCCAATATTTGTTGACTGTGTTATTTGGTTTCTTGCTTTTTCACAATCAACCCTCAATTCCTGCCACATTAACTAATACCTAATTTCCCCAGCATTGTGCCTTTCTGTATGGCTTTTCTTCCCTGAGTTCCCCCTATGTTTAAAAAGTCTCTCCTGCAGCTTCTTGCCTGGGGAATATCTATTGATCTGTTACATTTAATTCAAAGGTCCTTACCCCTGGAAAGTTTTTCTGGAGCAACCCAAATACAATGGATTGATCCCTTCTCTATGTAGCCAGTAAGCTTCATGTACTGCCTTGTACCTAAAATGTTCTTACCTTCCTGCTGTACAGTCAGTTCTTTTTGATTCTCTGCCCTCAGACTGCAGTTCTCTCAAGAGATGAGACATATTCGTCTTTATGTCTGCAACTCTGAGTTTGGAACCATACACTGGGCTTAATTGGGTCCTTCTGTGTATGGGCTGTGTTCACTCCCCAGGACTGCTGGCTCAGTTTCTTGTGATGTCAAGGCCTGTGCTTTTTTTTTTTTTATGTCTTCATAGCGCAGAACTCAAAAAGGTTTTCTGGGCACTAATGAGTGCCCTTCATAACCAAATCTTTGATGGGTAGTTCTTAAGAGTTACAGTGATTCAGACAATGAAATCACTTCTCTATATTTTTACTTTATTTTTAAGGTATTCTAGTAAGAGCTGCTTGTGGAATCGGCCATGAACTTCTATATGAGGTGCATGACATAAGAAGCAAGCTGAAAAAATAATCACAGCAAGTGCCTTGGCCAAGGGTGGGCAGAACTAAGAGTCTGAGGCCAACGCTATGACCCGATCTTATCACACGGAGTGTGTTATTTCTTGTGTGTACAGACCACACAGAGACAGGGGTAAAGCAGACTCACACACCACAAAAAGCCACAAAATGGAGGTTGTGGTAAGAGAATGGACACAGTCAAAATTTGGCTTGGTTAGGAAAATGTTTCTCATGTCCCAGGCTAGGTTTTTAAGTAGCTTTTAAGAAACCTACAAAGTCCACACAAATACATACTATGTACCCTATGCAACAGTGTATATCTTTCTACATGTCTCCCTGTTCTCAGGCCTAATACCTGGATATCACCATAGTGTGCTATATAAAACCTACTCATAAGGCTGGAGATGTGGCTTTGACAATAGAGCGCTTACCTAGTGTTCTGGCTAGTTTCATGCCATGTTGACATATGCTAGTGTCCTTTTAGAAGAAGGAACATCCATTGAGAAAAATGTCACCAGAATGCCTTGTGGGCAAGCCTGTGGTGCATTTTCTTGATTGATAATATATGAGGGAGGGCCCAGCCCACTATGGGTGATGCCACCCTGGGCCAGTGGTCCTGGATGTTCTAGGAAAGCAGGTTGTGTAAGCTGTGGTGAGCAAGCCAGTAAGCAGTGTTCCTCTACGCCTCTGTTTCCTTTCCCGATTTTAGGCTCCTGCCCTGACTTCCTTCTATGAAGGACTGTGATATGGAACTGTAAGCTGAAATAAAGCCTTTCCTCCCCAAACTGCATTTTATCACAGCCATAAAAATCCTAAGGTAGAGGCTCACAGCCATCCATTGAACTGAGTGCAGGGTCTCCAATGAAGGAGTTAGAGAGGGAACCAATGGAGTTAAAGGGTTTGCAGCCTCTTGGGACGAACAACAATATGGACTGACCAATGCCCTCAGAGCTCCCAGGGACTCAACCACCTACCAAGGACTATACATGGTGGGACTGATTGTTCTGGCAGCATGTGTATAGTAGAGGATTGCAAAGTCGGTCATCAATGGGAGGAGAGGCCCTTGACCCTGTGAAGGTTCTGTGCCCCAGTGTAGGGGAATGACAGAGCTGATAAGTGGGAGAGGGTGGGGTGGCAGGCATGGGGAGGGGGGAGGCAACAGGGGTTTGTTCTGATTGTTTTTGTTTGTTCATTAAAAAGAAAAAATAAAATAATAATAATAAAAAAAAAGAAATCGTAAGGCAGCTACCATATCTGAAGCCCTGCTTCCCATCTTGTATAAACTAGGTATAGGGGCACATTCCAGCCCTTGGTTAGTGGAGGCAGGAGAATCAGAATAGAAGGCTAACAATAAGTAGGCCAATGAGGTCTACAAGAGACTCTATCTCAAAAACAAATGTACGGGGATGGAGAAATGGTTCAGAGGTTAAGGGCACATGGGTTGGGATCCAAGCACCCACACTGCAGCTCATGACCATCTATAGTTCCCTAGCCATAGGCTCCAAAGCCCTCACCTGGCATCCCTGAACACTGTGCACACATAGTACACAGTCATAGATGCAGACAAACCACTCCTCCACATCAAATAAACAGTTAAAAAATCTTCATAAAATATAAATGCATATATACATATAGGATATGTATGTATGTGTGTATGTGTGCATGCATGTATGTAAATCTAGGCCTAAATATAATCTTTCTGTCTAAAGGCACACTAAGAAGTGAATTCGCAGCCCTACTGATGGGAAATCTGGAAAGGTTTGTAGAGGGGCTGGAAAGATGAATTAGTGGATCAGTAGCATGGCACTTAGCATCCAACCTGAGTCTAGATCCTCCACATCCATAGAAATGCCAGGTAGGCAAGGCAGAAGTCTGTAGGGCACAGTCCCTGGTTTTTGCATATCATTTGCATCTCGATGACAAAGTACCAAATTAAAAGTGATCCCTACACTTGATCTCTATCCCTCTTCTCTTCCCCATCCCCTCTCCCACCAGCTCCTTTTTTCCACCTCCAATGAGTATATCATTTGCCCTTCTGTGTGAGATTTAAGCATACTCTCTTAGGCCTTCCTTGTTTTTTATCTTCTTTGGGTCTGTGGTTTGCAGCATGGGAATTCTGTCCTTATGGCTAATATCCATAAGTGAATACATACTATGCATGTCCTTTCAGGTCTAGATTATCTTACTTAGGTTGATATTTTCTAGTTCCATTCATTTGCCTTAAAATTTCATGATGTCTTTTGGGTATTCTGAGCTTCTGGGCTAATATCCACTTATCAGAGAGTGCATACCATGTGTGTTCTTTTGTGATCGGGTTACCTCACTCAGGATAATATTCCCTAGATCCATCCATTTCCCTAAGAATTTCATAAATTCATTGTTTTTAATAGCTGAGTGGTACTCCATTGTGTAGATGTACCACAATTTCTGTATCCATTCCTCTGTTGAGGGACATCTGGGTTGTTTCCAGTTTCTGGCTATTATAAACAAGGCTGCTATGAACATGGTGGAGCATGTGTCCTTATTACATGTTGGAGCACCTTCTGGGTATATGCCCAGGAGTGGTATAGCTGGGACCTCTAGTAGTACTATGTCCAATTTCCTGAGGAACTGCCAAACTGATTTTCAGAGTGGTTGTACCAGTTTGCAATCCCACCAGCAATGAAGGAGTGTTCCTCTTTCTCCACAACCTCACTAGCAGCTGCTGTCACCTGAGTTTTTGATCTTAACCATTCTCCCTGGTGTGAGGTGGCATCTCAGTGTTGTTTTAATTTGCACTTCCCTGATGACTAAGAATGTTAAACATTTCTTTAGGTGCTTCTCAGCCATTCGGTATTCCTCAGTTTAGAATTCTTTGTTTAGCTCTATACCCAATTTTTAATAGGGTTATTTGTTTCTCTGGAGTCTAACTTCTTGAGTTCTTTGTATATATTTCATATTAGCCCTCTATCGGATATAGCATTGGTAAAGATCTTTTCCCAATATGTTGACTGCCGTTTGGTCCTATTAACAGTGTCCTTTGCCTTATAGCAGCTTTGTAATTTTATGAGGTCCCATTTGTCAATTCTTGATCTGAGATCATGCACAAGGCATGCACTCTCTGATAAGTGGATATTAGCCCAGAAGCTCAGAATACCCAAAATACAATCCACAAACCACAAGAAACTCAAGAAGAAGGAAGACCAAAGTGTGGATGCTTTGTTCCTTCTTAGAAGGAGGAACAAAATACCTATCTAAGGAGTTGCAGAGACAAATTATAGAACAGAGACTGAAAGAGGGACAATCCAGAGACTGCTCCACCTGGGAACCCTTTCCATATTCAATCATCAAACCCAGACACTATTGTGGATGTCAGCAAGTGCTGGCTGACAGGAGCCTGGTATTGCTGTCTCCTGAGAGGCTCTGACAGTGTCCAACTAATACAGAAGAAGAGACTCACAATCATCCATTGGACTGAGCACAGGGTCCCCAATGAAGGAACTAGAGAAAGGACCCAAGGATCTGAAGAATTTGCCGCCCCTTAGGACAAACAACAATATGAACTAACTATGCTCCTAGGGACTAAACCATCAACCAAAGAGTACACATGGTGAGACTCATGGCTCCAGCATCATATGTAAAGCAGAAGATGGCCTAGTTGGTCATCAATGGGTGCAGAGGCCCTTGGTCCTGTGAAGGTTTATGCCCCAGTGTAGGGGAATGCCAGGGCCAGGAAGTGGGAGAGGGTGGGGTGGTGAGCAGGGGGAGGGGGAAGGAAGCAGGGTCTATTTTTTGTTTTTGTTTTGGAGGGGTAACCAGGAGAGGAGATATCATTTGAAATGTAAATAAAGAAAATATCTAATAAAAAAATTCATGATATCCTTGTTTTTAATAGATGAGTAGTATTCCACTGTGTAAATGAACCACATTTTCTTTATCCATTCTTTGACTGATGAATGTCTGACTTGTTTCAAGTTTCTGGCTATTATGAATAAAGCTGCTATGAACATAGTGGCATCTTTGTGGTATGGTGGAACATCTTTTGGGTCTATGTCAAGAAGTGGTATAGCTGGGTCTTAAGGTAGAACTATTCCCAGTTTTCTGGGAAACCACCAAATTGTCTGGGGAGAGTAAATGGAAATCTGTGGGGGTGGCGATCTCTAGGACATGCCAGGTACCTGCCAATGGGGGTTCTCCAGGGAGTCTATAAGGGTGACTCTAGCTGAGACTATAGCAGTGGAGGCCTGAAGAGGCCACCTCCTACAGCCAGGCAAGACTCCCAGTGGAGGGATAAGGACACCAACACACCCAGAAACCTTCAACCCAAAATTTGTCCTGCCTGTATGTACAGGGACAAAAATGGAGCAGAGACTGAAGGAATGCCTAACCAATGACTGGCCCAACTTGAGATTCATCCCATAGGCAAGAACCAATCACTGACAGTATTAATAATGATATTCTCTTATGCTTGCAGACAGGAGTCTAGAATAACTGTCCTCTGAGAGACTCTACCCAGCAGCTGATGGAAACAGATAAAGAGACCCGAAGCCAAACAAACATTAGATGGAGCTCAAGAAGTCTAGTGGAAGAGGAACCGGTAGGAGATAGGGACCCCACAGGAAGACCAATATAGTCAACTAACCTGGACCCTTGGAAACTCCAAGAGACTGAACCACCAACCAAAAAGCATACAGAGGCTGGATCTAGGCCCCCAGCACATATGTAGCAGATGTACAACTTGGTCTTCATGAAGGTCCCGAACAACTGGAGCAATGGGGCGGGACTTACTCTGACTGTTGCCTGCCTATGGATCTTGTCCCCCTAGCTGGGCTGCTTTGTCTAGCCTCTGTGGGTGCCAGGGTACTTTGGTACATAGTGGGACCTCCTTCTTCTCAGAGGTGAAGGTGAGGAGAGGATGGGGGAGGAGACATGTGAGGGAGGGACTTGGAGAAGAGGAAGGTATTACAATTGGGTTATAAAGTAAATTAATGGGGGAAAAAAAGAAGAACATGAAGGAAGACTGGAAACAGCTCCCTCCCTTTTTCCCAGAGACATATACGAAAATCTCCAAGCTTAGTTTGTGGCTGCTTTAGTAACTTTTCTTGCTGTTGCCCAAGACCCAGTGGTAGCAGCTTAAGGGAGGAAAGGAATTGTTCTGCTCACAGCTGAGGATGTAGTCCATCCAGGAAATATCGCATGGCATTGGCAGTGTGAGGCAGCTGCTCACACGGTATCCACAGTCAGGAAGCAGACTTCAGGATCCTATCATACAGCGATGTCACCTGCCTTTAGGACAGTTGTCCCGCTTTAATAACCCAGGCTATAGACTCCTTCAGAACTTTGTCATCTAGATGATAGTAGATCTTGTCAGGTTGACAATCAACATAAACTGACACTGTGTTTTATTGCTGTGATAGCATATCCTGGCAAAAATGAACCTGGGGGGGAGGAAGGGTTTACTTGGCTTACAACTCCAAGTTATACTCTACCATCATAGGGAAGTCGCTGAAGCCTGAGGCAGCTGGTGATACAACATCTGCAGATGACATCGAGAGTGGAAAGAAGTGGATGCACAACCGTGTAACGCTTGCTTACTTTCATCTAGCTTTGCCAAGTCACGTAAGGCTCAAAACCACTTGCCTAGAGGATGGTGCCCGCAATGAACTGTGTCCTTCTACATTAATTAACAATCCAGAAATTTTTCCAAAGACAGCCTACGCGTCGACCTGATCTAGATAATTCCTCAGTTGAAACTCTCCCTACGTGACTCTAAGTCATGTCATGGTGATGTTTCAAACTAGCCAGCATGCACAGTCACACTGGGACAACCATACAAGCAGCCCAGAAGTGGGGCATCCGTTCCATATGAGCGAGCTTCCTCCCCATCCTTAGCATCCACCTTCAGCCAGTGCCATTAGCTTCAGATGTGCTGTGAAATGACTCTCTGTGGCCCGTCCTCAGTCCCCAAACAACACATCAAAACAAACATCTCACCATTTCCTCTGATTGTGGATCAGCAAAAATATATCTTGACACATGAAGGAAAAACCGATCCTTTTCAAAAGTTTTATCTCTAAGACCAAATCGAAACCTCCCTTGGAAGCCTATTAAAATTACGATGATGCTCTCAAGTCGGGTATATCCACCCTGTAGGAGCATCTTTCTCTACTTCTGGTATGGGTTAGGTCTGTAAAAGCTCTTGGTTGGTTGAAAAGCTGATATGTCTCCCACATAAACCACTTTCAGCAGTCACTAACATGATCTAGACACAACTCCTCAGGCTTCTTGCCCCTTTATTGCCTGACCTTCGTGGCTTTTTATTTTGGGCCACATGTGGCTATATTTCTGTCTGTGACATTTTGACCAAGTCTAATCTATATCACTCATGTTCTCAGTTCTTAAGTAAAGGGAACTTTTCTCAGTTGAAGAGATGCCATGGTTTGAATGTCTCTGGCATAAGCCATATTGAAATGTGCTTGTCGTATAAGCATGAAGACCTGACATTGATCCCTAGAAGATTGTAAAAGAAGTTGGATGAAATGGTGTGTGCCTGTAATAATAGCACTAGCAGGAGCAGACACAGTTGGACTTGCTGACCAGTTAGTCTAAGCAATGAGTGAGTGCCAAATTCAATGAGAGACCCTGTCTCAAAAAGCAAGATGGGGATAGGGACAGTAGAGATGCTCAGAAGTTTAGAGCTACTGCTGTTCTTCCAGATGAATGGAGTTCAATTCTCAATGCCCACATACAACTACCTGAAACACCAGTGCCAGGACATCTCTTCTGGCCTCATTAGGCACAAGGCAGGGATATGGTACACAGGCACACATGAAGGCAAAACACTCATAGATGCAAAATAATAAAATAAGAAGTAAGCTGGGAAGGAACAAAGGAACACAGCTGACATTGAGCTCTGCCTCCTAACACACAGACACAAGTGACCTTCCATAAATACGTACGCACATGCATAGAACACACATGGATACACATGCACAGACATACAGAC
>JADRCC010165360.1:0-11265 GCA_019843855.1 Hylomyscus alleni
ATGTGGAAAATTACCCACACAACACGGATTCCATATAAAGCCAGGGGACAAGCCATTGTAGAACTCTATAACCAAGTCCTTAAGACTCAATTACAAAAACAAAAGGGGGAGTCTCTAACCTCACATGATCAATTAAAAATGGCACTATATACCTTAAATATTTTAAAATTTTCTAGAGAAGTTCTACATCTGTTCCCATTTCAAAAACACTGGTCTTCATTAGTTTCCTACAGTTCCATTTGGGTCAGGTGGAGAGACCCACTGACCAGAGCTTAGAGAGGACCCAACCCACTCTGGACAGCTGGAAGAGGGTTTGGCTGCATGTTCCCCTCAAATGAAAAAGACCAATCTGGATACCGGCCAAAGACATAAAATACTTGCCCCAACAGAAGGAGGATGATAATAATCACTCCAGGGAAATTCCCAGCCCTGAAAGCCCTCCTTCTGCTCCCTCCACAGACTTATCAAGAAAAGAAAATTAAGATTCCTCTGGATGATGATTCTCCAAAAGATTGATGGGGGATTCAACCTACATCCCCTGCCTTAGCTGTTTCATCCTTTTCCTTTTCCTTCTCATGATGGGGCTGTGCTTAATAAGATCACACAATTTATCCAGCAGGATTTAGAGACATTAAGGCTTCATCAGGTTGAGGTCCATTATCAAAGGCTGGCATCCTGAGAGCCAAGGTCAACAGAGTATGAGCAACTCTCCCCTGCTCTCCACTTGACCAATGACAGGTAAGATCTCACACATGCTGAGACAATCTACACAATCGTCTTGGAGCCAAAATTTGAGCCAGTATGAGACATGGTATCCAGAGACAGGTATGATCCCTAGGTGGGGAACAACAGGAGTCATATAACCTGCCCATTACAAAAACAAAAGGAGGAGATATTGGGTCCTACTTGGCCTTGGTTGAGCCTTGAGGAGAAACTTGAGCCTCGCTCCATTTTCTAGACCTGTTATTTGCTTAAGAATGACTCAGCATGACCTACTGACCTGAATGAGACTGCCTCTGCCTAGCTACACCTGATATATCAATTTCTTATAGACCCCATGAGATCACCCCACACCCCACATCATCCCACACCATAACATACATCATTTCACCCCATTCCCCTATCCCCACTTCCTTGCCTTCTCTATATAAGTAAGTGCCTAGTTTAATAAAGTGAGTTTCTGCTTCAACAAGACTCCCAACCCACTGTGTTTCTTTTGGGTTGTCAATACTTGCCATCCTACTCAGCCCAGAACAGTCCCTGGTGAACTGGATTCTCTCCTCTCCTCTAGGCCTGCCAGCAAAAAGCTGACATAGATACACAAACCCTAAACCTCTGAACTAACTAAAAACTAGAGAATGTCTAAATTAATACAATCAGAAAAAACTGGGACATAAAAACAGACACAAGGAAATCCAGAGAATAATAAGGATATACATTAAAAACCTATACTGTACCAAATTGGAAAATATAAAAGAAATTGATAATTTACTTGATAGTTAAAGTAAGATTGTTAAAGCAATATAGTTAAGGCAAGATGATCTAAGCAATTTAAATAGACCTATAACCCCTAGTGAAAGAAAAGCTTTCATTAAAAGTCTTCCAACTAAAAAGATCTTTACCAATCCTATATCTGATAGAGGGCTAATATCCAATATATACAAAGAACTCAAGAAGTTAGACTCCAGAGAACCAAATAACCCTATTTAAAAATGGGGAACAGAGCTAAACAGAGAATTCTCAACTGAGGAAACTCGAATGGCCAAGAAGCACCAAAAAAAAAAAAAAAAAAAAAGGATAACATTCTTAGTCATCAGGGAAATGCAAATCAAAACAACCCTGAGATTCCACCTTACACTGGTCAGAATGGCCAAAATCAAAAACTCAGGTGACAGCAGATCCTGGTGAGGATATGGAGAAAGATGAACACTCCTCCATTGCTGGTGGGATTGCAAGCTGGTATAACCACTCTGAAAATCAGTCTGGCATTTCCTCAGAAAATTGAACATAGTACTACCTGAGGACCCAGCTATACCACCCCTGGGTATAGACCCAAAAGATGCTCCAACATGTAATAAGGACACATGCTCCACTATATTCATAGCAGCCTTATTTATAATAGCCAGAAACTGGAAACAACCCAGATGTCCCTCAGCAGAGGAATGGATACAGAAATTGTGGTACATTTACACAATGAAATACTACTCAGCTATTAAAAACAGTGAATTCATGAAATTCACGGGCAAATGGATGGAACTTAAAAATATCTTCCTGAGTGAAGTAACTCAGTCTGATGGAGGAGTCTAATGGAGGAGTTGGAGAAGAGACTAAAGGAGCTGAGGGGGTTTGCAGCCCCATGTGGGGAGCAACAGTATCAACCAGCTAGACACCTCCCCCCAGAGCTCCTGGGAACTTGACCACCAACTAAAGAATACACATGGAGGAACCCATGTCTCTGGCCACATACGTGGCAGAGGTGGCCTTGTTGAACATCAGTGGGAGGAGTACCCCTTGGGCCTGAGGGGGTTCAATGCCCAAGTGGAGAGGAATGTCAGGGCAAGAAGATAGGAGTAGGGGGGTGGGTGGGGGAGCACCCTCATAGAGGCAGGGGGAGGGGAGATGGATATAGGGGGTTCTGAAGGGGAGACATGGAAAGGGGAAAACATTTGTAATATAAATAAATCCAATAAAACATCCAATAAAAAAGAAGAAGAAGAAAAATTGTCCCAACCAAAAAAAAAAAAAAAAGCCCAGGGCCAGATGGTTCTCATGTAGAATTTTACCAGATTTTCAAAGAATATTGATGGCAATATTCAAATTATTTCACACAATAGAAATTGAGGGACCATTGTCAGATCCATTTTATTTTTTTATTTTATTTTTGGTTTTTCAAAACAAGGTTTCTCTGTGTAGCCCTGGCTGTCCTGGAACTCACTCTGTAGACCAGGCTGGACTTGAACACAGAAATCTGCCTGCCTCTGCCTCCCAAGTGCTGGGATTAAAGGCATGCACCATCACTGCCCAGCCAGATCCATTTTATAAGGCTACAGTTACCCTGATACCAAACCACATAAAATCTCTAGAAAGAAAGAAAATCATAGAACAATTTCCCTTATGAGCATAGATGCAAAAATAATAAATAAAATATTTGTGAACCCCATCCAAGTTCACATCAAAAGGATTATCTACCATGATCAAGTAGGCATCATTTCAGAAATGCAAGGATCGTTCAACATATGAAAATTAGTAAGTGTAATTGACCACAGAAACAAATTGAAAGAAAAAAAAATCACATGATAATCTCACTAGATGCAGAAAAGGCTTTTGACAAATTCCAGAGTTTAAGGATATAAGGCATATACCTCAATACAATAAAGGCAATTTACACCAAGCCCATGGCCAATATTGACTTAAATAGAGGGAAATTCAAAATAATTCAACTAAAATCAGGAACAAGACAATACTAGTCACTCTCTCTTTGTCTATTAAATATAGTATTTGAAGTTCTAGCTGGAACAGTAAGACAATTAAAGGAGATCAAGGGATACAAATTGGAATTTATAAAGTCAAAGTATCATTATTTGCAGATGACAAGATAGTATAATTAAGCAACCCTAAAAATTCTATCAGGAAATTCTTTTTTTTTTAAAGATTTATTTATTATTATATCTAAGTTCACTGTTGCTGTCTCCAGACACATCAGAAGAGGGCATCAGATCTCATTACGGATGGTTGTGAGCTACCATGTGGTTGCTGGGAATTGAACTCAGGACCTTCAGAAGAGCAGTCAGTGCTCTTACCTGCTGAGCCATCTCTCCAGCCTTCATCAGGAAATTCTTATAGCTGATAAACATTTTCAACAGAGTAGCTGGATATAAGGTTAACTTAAAAAAATTCCTAGATACAAATAACAAATGAACTAAGAAAGAAATTAGGAAAACATCACTCAACTCTAACCAAGCAAGTGAAAAGATCTTTATAACAATAACTTCAAGTCCCTGAAGAAAAAAAATTGAAGAAGATATCAGAAGATGGAAAGGTCTCCTATGATCATGGATCAGTAGAATTAACATAATGAAAATGGACATATTACCAAAAGCAATCTACATATTCAATGCAATCCCTATCAAAAATCCAACACAATTGTTTACAGACCTTGAAAGAGCAATTCTCAACTTCATATGGAAAAACAAAAAAATCCAGCATAGCTAAAACAATCCTAAACAATAAAGGAACTACTTGAGGTCTCACCATCCCTGATTTCAAGGTGAAACATAGAACTATACCTATAAAAAAACAAATGATTAGCGACACCGAAACAGTCATGTTGATCAATGGAATCCAGATGAAGACATAAGACACAAATCCATATACATATAGACACCTGATATTTGAAAAAGAAGTCAGAAATACACACTAGAGGAAAAAAAGACAGCATCTTCAACAAATGATGCTGGATAAACTGGATGTCTGCATGTAGAAAAATGCAAATAGAACATTACCTATTCCCTTATATAAACCTCAAGTCCAAGGGAATCAAAGATAACAACATAAAGCCAGATACACTGAGCCTGGTAGAGGAGAGTGTGGAGCAAAGCCTTGAATACATTCCTGAACAGAACATCCCAAACAACCCAGTCTGTTACTTAGACAAAAGGTTGCTCTCAACAAACTGACAGCAAGGCCCCATTTTCAAGGACAACACCTGCACAATTTGTTGAACATGGAGAAGTTGAAATGGTGCCTACATGGAGCCTTCATCCCTGCATTCTATTCTCTTTGGTGTGGGAAGGTATTCTGCAGTTACTGAAATTAAAACACGGCCACAAAATCTTTTCCTACAATATGTCCTTTCTGCAAAATATTCTAGGGCAACGGGGACATAGAAATTACGGGAGTAAACAACCAATGTCTGTTTTGATTTAAGGCCCACTCTGCAAGAAGGAACCCTTACATGGCACTGCTTGTGTAACTAAGAACCAGAGAATAGATAGGACAGAGACCTAAGGTAAAACCAAACACTACTGGACAGAAAAAAAATAAAATGACTCCTACTGATATTCTACTATACTCATAGATCAGTTTTTTCTGTCATCATCAGAGAGGCTTTCTCTGTCAGCAGATGGGAAAAGATTCAGAGACCCAAAGCCAGACAATACCTGGAGGTAGAATCTAAATGGGAGGTCATCATCAAATCCCTCCTCTCAGAGTTAAGGAAATCCCCAGAAAGAGGAGGCAGAATGACTCTAAGACACCAGGAGAACAAGCTCTGTAAATCAACTGGTCAAATCACATATGAATGCAAAGTCTGTGTATATATTACAGCTTTTAGCTTAGTATTTTCATGGGATGCCTGAGTGTGAGAACAAGTAGATCTCTGAGTCTTGTGTTTGCTCTCAGGACTCTTTTCCTCCTGCTAGGTTGTCAAGTCCAACATCAATGTGATATTTTTTGCTTAATCTTGCTATATTTTATTTTGTCTTGTTTGGTTGTTATCACTTAGAAGGCTTTTTTTTTTAATATTGAAAAAAGGTGTGAAACCAGAGGGGAGTAGTAGATGGAGGAGAAACTGTAATCAGGTAATATTGTATGAGAAAATTTCTCCTTTTTCAATAAAAGGGAGGAAAGGTAGAAAAGCAAACCACAAAACAAAACAAAACAAAACAAAACAAGCAAAAACAATCTGGATAGATTTTCATTTGAAAGCTTTAAAATAGTGGGTTCCTTCTTTTAAGTAGAATATAGTAACCATTTATGTGTTAGCTCCTGTTACAGATTATCTACTCTTAATTCTCCTGAGAACTTTTGAAGGCTGTGCTGATGTACATTTTTACAGAAGAGATGGCTTAATTATGTGAAACTGTGACAGGGCAAGACAGTACGGCAATTCCTCCATCTTGTATTTTTGCTAAGGACATTTTAGGCTTGCCTGGAATTTGATATCCTGAACAAGAAGCCTGTGGAAAATTACCCAACTCCACTCTGAGAACCTGAAGTCAAGATGCCATAGCTTGCAAATCTTAGCTTCTGTTAAACTGCCTGCTTTTGCATAACATTCTCCAGCTAAAATACCTTAGCTTCTGTTAAACTGTTTGCTTGCATAAAGTACCCCATTGCAACTGTGAAGTGAGAACTTTACCTTCAAAAATCCTCATACACTAGACACTAGGTGCCACAATTGGGTCCCTGAATACCTGAATACAGTCCCAGTTAGCTGGAATAAAAACTTTCACTTGGCTATAAACTGTGCCTGAGTGGTCATCTCTAGTGGGCCCCCTGTAATAAAACTTGGAGTGTCTACTACTGACTGCTACATGTAATAGGGATAACCAGTACAACAAATGCTACACTGATCAGGTGATCAGGGTTTTTATAGCAGATAAGTAAAGAACTTCAGGTTGCCTAGTCTAAGAAACTCTTTCTGGGTGTGTTCTGTGGAACTGAATTCAAACAAATTGGGATTTTTCCAAAGTAAACATTAATATTTTCTTTAGTAAACCTTAGAGATTTTCCAAAGTAAACATTAGTATCACTAATATAGCCAGTCCTGTGTTTGTGGTTTATATTTAAAATTCAGAACCAGAGAAAAGTCAATCTTCAGAAACATTTCAGAGAAGAAATACTTGAGAGGCAAGGTGGGTGGGTATACTGTTGTGTTTTATAAAAAGTTAAGGAAGGGAGTAATATGTTTGGTGGATGTGTAGTCAGGTATGGGGGGAGGGGGTGCCTCTGTGGGTTCATGCTGAGGCATCCCTTCCCCCTGAGGGTCCAGCCACATGACGGTATAGTATAAAATAGAGTTTATTCAGGGCATGGGGAGGGAAATTGAGAGGGTAGTAGAGACAGAGAAAGTCAAAAAGAGAGTAGAGGAGTAGAGGCCAGCCATGACACATGGAGGAATTTTGAGAGAGGGGGTAATGGGCAAGAGGACAGAGTAAAAGCAAGAAGGCAAGAGAAAAGGGGGCAAGCAGACCCTTTTGTAGAGAGTCAAGCATACCTGGCCGTTGCCAGGTAACTGTGGGATAGAACCTAGACCAAAGGGCAACATTCCTATGCTTTGGTTTAATTTAAGAAGAAAAATTAGAAAGAGGTGATGGTGGATCAGGAATATAGTTGTCATAATCCTAGCTACTTCCTGCTGACTTTTTGATGTGTCTCTAGGAAACCAAAGAAAATGGGTATGAGGATGTTGGTCCTGTCATAGGAGATTTGGCTGTTTCCTTGCTGCCCAGGGTCTGTGGAACCATCTGTGGATAGATTAGAAGGAACAAGTTCAGTAGAAGTGTCTGTGTCTGAGATGATTGGAGCATCTGTGGGTTGCTTTTCTGGAGCTGTCATGGATGTAGTAAATGCCTGGACTTGACAAGATTCTGAAGCACACACACACACACATACACACACATATACTATAGGTAGAGAATAAAGTTAAGTACCTTTGGGAGAAAGAAAATTTTTCTTAGGAGTACATTTGAAACCCTTAGGGCTCAGTGGTTGGGGTTGAGTCTCAATTTCAGGGCACAAGAGAGGAATCCCACCCTCTGATAAGTAGGTATACTTATCTGGATGGAGTCTCTGGTCCATGAGAGGTAGATCTGAGTGGGTTTCCTATAGCTTATAAGTTATAAAAGAGATAAATTTGTTAACAACATGAATAGTCTTTAAGATGAGCTTAAAGAAGACAAAAGCCTTTGTGGTACAGAAGGAGCAAGAAGGAGTTTTATTTTCTGTCTAGGAAACTGAATACACATAACAAGAAACAACTTTAAGTTTATAATTGAGAGACAAAGGAAACTCAAAACTTTGACCTTGTGAATATAGTTGATCACATAGCAATAGAAACATCTTAAGTCTATAGTTAAAGTACAATCAAATGAAACTTATATTTGAATATGATAGCTTATCGTGTAGATTCAGCATGAGAAACACTTTAAATTTAGTTAAAAGACAAAGAAAATTTAAAATTTGAATTTGTGATTATATAGTTAGATTCTATAATGTAATGTTTTATTAGGGTTAGGCAAATTTATAAGAACTTGAATAATGTTAGGACAGTGGCATAGTAAGAAGAGAAAATACGAAGCAATTAGTCACTGGAAACTGAGTTTAGGTAAGGAAGTAACAGGTTACATCTGTGAAAACTCACATCTGAACTTGTGTATTGTTTATCGTGAAGTCTATAATGAATATATTAATGAGCAAGTATAGCTCCTTAGGATAAGGAGCTAGGTCTGTTTTCTAGCTATCAAGCTGAAGCTACCCTAGCTGTCAATGTAGTCAAAAATCTGTGGAAGAATAAATTATCATCTAGGAGTCAAGTATTAACTAAAAATGACAGAGTTCTACTACCTAAACAGTTTCCAGGCAACTGTGGTCTCTATGGCAACTTTGGTGGAGTCAGTCTGGCTTTCAAGCCCAGAAGACAAAGTACTTATTTCCTATGGAGTCAGATACATGTGAAATGAAAAGTGACCCACGTTGACTTAGGATATATGAGACATTTGATGCTCAGGCTATCCTATTCTGTCCATGGTATAGACCAAGCCCTGGCAGTGGGCAAAGCAATGGTGGTGTTTCTCAGTGATCATAATACCACAGTACAGGCAGTCTTATATCACTGTGCATATATCTTCTCAGAGACATTGGGGGCTTAACTTTTAGGCTTTGGGAGTCTCTGTCTGTCATAAACTTTAATATCAGACTTTTGACAAGATTGACAGTAGTATCTACCAAGCATAATCTGAATTAGACAACTTGTATTTGCTAAACTATTTGTTTGAGAATGGGTATAGTAAATAGAGCACACTATAACTTACTTAATGTGAACCAGAATTGAAAGAAATCAAAAAGCTGACAGCAGCAGCTTAAGCTGTGAGCAGCGACAGAAAGCAAGTATGTACAGACGAGTTTAGGCCCAGGCCACAGACCGAGCAGGTAGGCATGCAGGCTCATTTCCCAGCCTGTGTCAGAGTGGCTCAGGCAGCAGGGCAGCTGACATTGGCCTAGGAACTCAGCTGTGGGGACTCAGCTGTGGGGATGCAGCAGCAGTGTGATGAAATGCACTGGAGATGTGGCAGCGTGTCATGAAATGCAGGAGGGCTGGGCAGGGGCAGTGGCAGCAGTGGGGGTCTGGGGTCCTGAGCAGAGAAGGAGG
This sequence comes from Hylomyscus alleni, assembly GCA_019843855.1. Taxonomy (NCBI): domain Eukaryota; kingdom Metazoa; phylum Chordata; class Mammalia; order Rodentia; family Muridae; genus Hylomyscus; species Hylomyscus alleni. The sequence continues at coordinate 9,152 of JADRCC010165360.1, forward strand.
GGGCTCGTGCAGGCATGCATGCATGGGATACAGGACAGGGGCAGGGGCAGACGGCTGCAGGAAAGCAGCACAGCATCGCAGCAAACAGTGTCCCAGGCAGGGTGCAAGGGGCAGGGTGAGACCTACTTTTCAACTGCCAACCAGGAAGAGAGCAAGTGGAGAGAGAGTGAGGGGGAGGGGTAACACCACTAGCAAGAGAGATGTTTTTAACGTGCCAGTTAAATAGCCATGTAGAGATGCTGTGAATTAGACTTAGATGTCCCAGTAAGTAGGGACCAGGCAGCAGCAAAGACCAATCCATTGAGTGACAGTAGAGTTATTAATTACCCCTACCAGTATCCTGAGTATAAAATTAATAACTAGAGAATGACAGCCAGGCCAGATCCCCAGGTCGTCACATGGTGAACTAGGGCTGAGCTCTGGGCCAGTCCCCTACGCAACAGTGGGAGAAGGGTTTACCTAGGCCTGGGATTTGGCAGCAGTGAGAAAGGAACCACCTCAGAGAAGAGAGGAAAATCTCACCCAAGGGGAAATGTCCTAGAATAAGGGTCGATGAAAAAAATAGTCATAAAGACAGAATATCTCCATCCTCAATGGCAGCACAGGGGTGGCTCCAAGCTCGAGAACAGTTCCCTGGGACCAGGGTGATGTTTACTCTGACCGGTGTGGGGAGGGGAGCTTACCACTTCTCTGAGATTTGGGCTAGTGTGCCATGGCTCTCCAGGCTCTCCAGTGGTAGCAGGAGGGATGTGAACCGGCAGAATTTCTAAATCCAAGTCTCAGCACCAAATGTTTTGTTTTATAAAAAGATAAGGAGAGAAGGAATATGTTCAGTGATTGTGTAGTCAGGATGGGGGAAGGGAATGCCTCTGCAGACCCATGTTGAGGCATCCCTTCCCCCTGAGGAACCAGTCACACACAGTATAGTGTAGAATAGAGTTTATTCAGGGCATGGAGAGAGGAGTTGAGAAGGTAGTAGGGGCAGAGAAAAGCAGAGAAAGGGAGAGTAAAGGAGTAGAGACTGGCCATGAGGATGTAGAGAAAGAGGGGGAGGGGATTGGAGAGAGGGGGTTAAGGGACAAGAGGCCAGAGCAAGAAAGCAAGAGAGAGAGGAGGGGGTGTGTAGCCCCTTTAATAGTGAGTCAGGCATACCTGGTTACTGCCAGGTAAATGTGGGCAGAGCCTAGACAAAATGCCAACATATACTACCACAGAATTAAAGACTCACTTGTTTCTATTTGGGTCTGTCTTTCAAATATATTTGTTGTTAAACAAGATATAAAATTCAATTAATTCCTTTGTCCAGTGCCCTTTAGCTAAATCAAACCCAATAAAAATTCTCTGGCCTGTGCTGCAATAAACATGTGCATAAATCACGTTACAGAATGCTAAAGAGGAAAACCAGAGGCTCTAGTTTTAACCTTCATTTCCCTAGTTAGTTGTTGGCATGCAGCAACATAAAGCCCATTCCTTAACAGATTAAAAGGTTACATTCATTTCCTGACCAGGTAGTGTGTACAAGTCCTGTCAGAGCTGCTTGGACTTTGATTGATGTGTTTTGGTTACTACTTTGACTCGAGTCATACAATGGCCATGTAGAGAGCCTGAGAGGACAGGATGAAATACAAATCTTTCTAACCTGGGAAAGCAACTGCCAGAGAGAACAAAAGAGTGGGTGGTGGTAAGAAAACTCAGCATTTGCCCAAATTCAACAGGTAGAAAGTCTCAGCCAAACATTTGCTCCTCTGGCAAAGGCTAAAGTCAACTACAGTGCCCTCACCTAGTGACAGCACTGTGAAAGCACTCCTTACTTCCGTCCCCCCAGCTGCCTCTCTTCTAAGAAGTTATGTGTTCAGTTCAAATTCCCCCAAAGAAAATCTCTAATTAGATTACATTGAACAATACTGTAGGTAAAGGTGATCAAAAAACAGCCATTTTATATTAAAAATATACATTTTATATATGTAGTGGCTACAACTGGTTGTCAGTTTGACTATATCTGGAATGAACTACAATCCAGAATTGGAAGGCTCACATGTGGCCCTAATCTGGAGGCTGAGAGATACAAGTTTCCAACCTGAATCTTGGCAAGGAGATGTTGAGGCATAGTGGCT
>JADRCC010165537.1:0-12283 GCA_019843855.1 Hylomyscus alleni
CACACACACACACACACTAGTGAACAGACATATGCTGGCAAAACATCCATATGCATAAGATAAAATTATAAAAAAGAAATCTATAAAAAATTAAGTAATTGAACAATTTATGGTAAAAAATCTATATGCTCACACACACGTGTGTGAGTGTGTCTGTGTGTGTGATTGGACAACTACTCAATATAATGCACACTTACGGCAGAGTAACAATGAAAGCTATCTATGGGAGAATAGCATTAAATAACACTTAAATTAGGATTGAGAAAAATAACAATTATCATATTTGTTTTTGTATTGGGTATAACCCTCAATTAGAAATGAAAGATATAAATAATTGGGAACTGCAGTTTCATTTTGTATTGTTATGTTAAGTATTCTGATAGAATTATCTTTGAGAAGAGGTTCAGTTTTGGGAAATCATGGCAGAAGATTCTTGATATAACCAGTGACTTAATTTTGTCCCCAGTCAGAAGAGAGGAGTAGATACACACACACCAATACTTAAATACCCCATAATATTTATTCATGGTATATGAGGCTATTGGAAATGTCGTGTTCCCCTGATTTCTTTCTCAGTTGTTGTATTTTGCATGTATGACGTCTAATGATATTTGTGAGTTAACTTTGTATCCAGCTACTTTTCTGAAAGTGTTAACCACTGTAGGAGTTTCCTGGTGGAGATTTTGGGGTCACTTATGTATACCATGATATCATCTTCACTTGATCTTAGCCAAAAGGCTGAGAAGCAATCATCATATCATCTTCAAATAATGAAAGAAAACTTTGACTTCTTCCTTTCACAATTGTGACACCTTGATCTTTGTCAGTTGTTACAACTCTAGCTAAGACTTCAAGCACTGTATTGAACAGGTGTGGAGAAAATTTAAACTTGTCTTTGTCCTGATTTTAGTGGAATTGCTTTGTGTTTCCTCTCCATCTTATTTGATGTTGACTATAGGCTTGCTATAAATTGCTTTTATTATGTTTTGGTATGTCTCTGAATCCCTAAACTCTCAACGAATTTCATCATGGAGGGCTTTTGGATTTTCTCAAAGGCCTTTTCTACATCTAGTGAGATGATCATGTGTTGAAGATTTACTACACGAGTCTTTCACTTGATTAATTACAGTTATGCCAAGATAATTTATATTACTTTAGGTTGTTGTAGAAGGTGTTGTTTCCCTGATTTCTTCCTCAGTTCATTTGTCATTTGTATATTAACTAAGCTACTTTTTCATAGTTGTGTTCCGCCAATTTGCTGAGTCTTGTGGGAGTTTCACCATGGAAATTTTTTGGGTCACTTATGTGATGTGTATATAATAGTACTATTATATTTTCTGAAGATTATATTTTGGGTTCTCCTGTTCCAATCTCTATTTCCTTGATCTCCTTCAGTTGTTTTATTGCCCCGGCTAAAACTTCAAATTATGTTGAATATGTACACATGGAATGTACAACTGTCTTCTTTTCCCCACTTTTAGTGGAACTGAGGTGATTTTTCCTCATTTGATTTGATATTGTGTATATGCTAGCTGTAAATTGCCTTTATTGTATTTATATATATCCCTCGTATACATAAATCTCTCTAGGGCTTTTATCCTGAAGAAGTGTTGGATTTTGTCAAAGGCCCTTTCTGCATCGTCTGACATGTTCATGCAGTTCTTATTCTTAGAGTGTACTTATAGGGTAGACTACATTTACTGATTTTTGTATATTGAACCATCTCTGGAATGTTGTGTTCTTTAATTCAGATTCAATGTATTTTATTGAGTATATTTTGCATTTATATTCATAAGGGAAACTGGCTTATAATTCTCTTATTTAATTGAGTCTTTATATGATTTGGATATCGGAGTAACTGTGGTCTTATAAAAATGTGTTCGACAATGTTCTTTCTGTTTATATAAAATTGAAAAGCATTTGTATTAACTCTTCTTTGAAGATCTGGTAAAAGTCTGTGCTAAAACATCTATCTTGCCCTGGGTTTTTTGGGTTGGGAAATTTTAATGAATGCTTCTATTTCCTTCAGTGTGATAGGTCTATTTAAATTGCTCACCGAATCTTGATATAACTTTGATAGGTGGAAGTTATTGAGAAAACTATATTTTCTTTTAGATTTTTTTCAATTTTTTGAAGTATAGGTTTTTAAAGTGTTTTCTTATGATTCCTGGTATTTGCATAGTATTTGTTGTTCTTTTTTTCTCTTTTCTGATTTGTTAATTTGGGTATTCTTTCTCCATCTGTTAATTTGTTTGGATAAGACTTTTTCTACTTTTGTTGATTTTTCTCAAATAATCAAATCTTTGTTGCACTGATTCTTTGTATTGTGCCTTTTTGCTCCTGATTTCTTCATTTTGTCCCTCTTTTTGATTATTTCTTGCCATCTAGTCCTCTTCGGTGAGCTTACTTCTTTTTATTCTAGAGCTTTGATATCCAGTTTTAATCCATGGTGGTCTGATATGATACAAAGAATCATTTCCATTTTCTTCTATCTGTTGAGCTTGCTGCGTGTGGTCATTCTGGAGAAAGGTTTGTGGTTTGCTAAGAAGATGATATATTTTTTGTGCGTGTTTGGGTAAAATCTTCTGTAAATATCTTCTAGGTCACGTGCTGTATGACATCTGGTAGTTACATTATTTCTCTGTCTAGTTTTTCTCTGGATGGCCTATCCATTTATGAGAGTGGAGTATTAAAGTCTCCTACTATTAATGAGTGAGATTTGGTTTGTGACTTAGGCTTTAGGGATGTTTCTTTTACAAATGTGAACCCCCTTATGTTTGGGACATAGTTATTAGGAATTAAAATGTTATCATGAAAGATTTTTAATTTTATAAATATGTAATATATTATCCCATCTCTTTTGAGTAGATTTGGTTTGAAGTCTACTTTGATATTATACTATCTACAACAGCTTGATTGTTAAGTCTATTTTTCTGGTATGATTTTTTTCTATCCCTTTACCTTGAGGTAATGCCTATCCAATGGTTGAGGTATGGGGGGGGTTGTTTGTTTGTTTGTTTGTTTGTTATTTGTTTTTAGATATGCTAGAAAGATGGATAATTATTCTGTTAGTCTGTGCCATTTTGTTGTGGAACTGGAACCATTGATATTGAAAGATATCAATGACCAAAAATGATTCCCATATTTTGTTGGTGGTGGTGGTATTGGTGGTCCTGGGTGATAAACTTGACCATATGTCACTGAAGGCTAGAGCAGGCATGTTATTTATAAGCATCACGGGTGGAGGATTCTTGAGTCCAAATCTGCCCATCATAGGGGACGGGTTGAAGAGGGCCCCAGTGTTGGGCACCTTGGCCCAGATGGGCCCTTGCTGGTAGACATCTCTTTCCATCCTGTCACTGACTGGACTGACACCCTTTTGGTGGTGTCAGTCCAGTATCTCCTATACTTGGAGCCTGTGTGTTGCTTTGATAGTATTGACAGACTGTGTATTCTCTTCCTTGGTGATAACCACATTCACAGCTGGAAGGGAAGAACCCTCTCTGTGTATACCAGGATGATGGTTGAATATCAAAGTATTTTCCAACATGTACTTAATGTGCATATGTCCATATCCTTCTAGGTTCACACATGGTATGCCAGGTACAGTGCAGAATTGACCTTCAAGTTGACTTGTGTTTACTTGATTGGCAGTGTTAAAGTTAGGAAGATTTAGCACCCTACTGGCAATATCCCAGTGCTGTCTTGCATTGAAGTCTCTGGTAGTCCAGTTTTTGTACAGCTCTGCATAATCAGAAATTGGTGCTTTCTTAAACTGTTCCTCACTGGTAGGCTTGGCATAATCAAACCAATACAGATACTTATTGACCAGAGGATTCATTTGGTTGAAGAGATGTTTGTTAGGAGCAAAGCCTGTGTATAATAAGGGAACCTGTTCAAACTGTTAAATAAACTCAAAATTATTTCCAGTTTTCTGTCACATTGCCTAGGACATTTGGCAGTTGTTCATTATTCTCTGTAAGAGCCTGGACACTGCTGGTAAGGTTATTAGTAATCATGATCATTGTCGAATCTGTTGTTGTGATCGTTTTAATTGGGATATTGAAGAGCTTGTCATGGAGACTTTTGGGCCAGAACTCCTGTGGTTATTGACAAGTATCTCTGCCAATCTTGGGGCAAGAAGTGGCAGTGGAAGAGATTGAAGTCAAAATACTCCCAAAGAATTGGCTTCCAGAGAGGCTGTGGTCTCTGTTCTGGTTGTGCATTTTCTTGTAAAAATGTTAGTTTTAGTTGGGCAGGACCCAGGTCTGGAGAGATCAGTCTACTATACACTGAATGACAATGACAATCTTCTGAGGCATTGTTCACTCCAAAAGTGCCCTGGTTATCATCACCCATTGGTAGACCTCCACCTCCAGACATTATAGAAATGTTAAATTAGAGGATGGCTGCTGGAAACTGCTGCATCTGATGTCATAGACTAATGAGCCAGCCTCTCCACCTCTGCTGGTTTTGGCATAATTCTGAAAAGAGCTAGTATACTTCCTTCATGTGGGGGAGAAGTTTAAGGCTGAACCTACTTCTTCCCAAGAGCCATGCTGACCCCTTCTTAGACCAGATTCATAGGTTTGAGAAACTTTTTCTTGGCCTGAAAGACTACATTGGCAAGGTTCCTGCCAAAAAATGTATTGTCTTGGGAGTTTTTCCTGAAATTCTGCTTCTGTATGATTTTATTGGAGATAGCGGTTATTGCTGGCCTTCAGCAGTTTACTGTACTTGATATCCTGATCTCTCACTGCAGGGTTAGTCAGATTATCCAGTTCTCCATTTATTGACCAGTCCTAAGTTTGTAATGAGGTAATGAAGGGGAAGAGGAAGAATTAGACCTCTAGCATTGACCAGCTGATAGGCTATGGGTATATATAGCCCTGCTTCTTCCTTCCACCACTAGGTAGCCCCTTGACCATATTTTTTAACCTAAATAACCCAAAACCAGACATGAATATTTCCAGTAATTTTTATTTCTTTTCATTAGAATGTCTTTAGACACTAGATAAGCACTGTTACTTTAATAGTACAGCAATCTGAATGAAACAGATGTTGTCTATGCATGCAGGTCCAACTTCAGTCAATTCATGAGTGACAATAGTTTTGGGAATTTCTAGTAACCATTTTCCCCCACAGTCATTGATGGATGTCCCATAGTCATGTCTGGTCCATTTATACTCGAGTTCTTCCTGGATAGAAGGTGGCAGCATGCTTGCTCTCAAACTCTCACAGTATGCTACTGAGGGCTAAGAGCATTTTGGTGTGCTTTTATGAAGTGCCCAGGACCAGGAACATATGGGGCACCAGAACTTAATTAAGATCCACCCACTTGAAGAACTGGTTTACTTCCTGTTGGAAAATCTTGCCAAAGTTCTGCTGGAGTCTTCTGCCAAGGTATAAATGGAGCATCCTATATTCTAAGGGCTGGTGATGCTTGTGACATTGTGGGTTGAGGACAAGAATCATGTCAGTGTTCTTGGTGATGATGGCCTGAATGCTATTGATCTGTTGCAGGGACTTGAGTTTTTGATCAATGCTCTTGGCAAAATTGACCATCTTGGCATTCATCTTGCCTTCTTCCCACCAGAAGAGCATCTTATTGGGAAATTGACAGTCATTGAAGGGAATGTTCTTATTGATTCGGATCATACATCCATAGAAAGGAACAGCATGTACAAGATCCTTGGAAATACTTGTTTTCCCCATAGTAGTCACAATGAGCTGAGCCACAGAGCTACACGGCAGTTTGCTTGCCAAACTGGCCCCTGGCTCAGCCTTATAGGATATTCTAAGCTAAAACTGGATCACAGCTATTCATCCAGAATATCTGGTAAATGGGATTGGAGGAGACATCTGCTAGTGGCTCTTTGCCAATCAGATAATCTTTCACATTCTTGGCCAGTCAAAATCATGGTGGTATTGTCTAGAACCACTTTGATCGGACTCTGGCTGGAACTACCAGCATTGTAAGATGGTTCTGACTCTTGGTTTTCATGGACCCATTGCTTCTCTGACAGAATTACCCTCTTCTCCAGCCAATTTACCAAGACCATGTACCTTTTTGAAGCCTTTGAACTGTCCTTCACCTTTTTGCATTGTACCTGCCTAACTCTTCCTTGGCAGCAAATGCCTCCTGCTGGTGTAGCTCAAAGAACTCTTTGTACTTCTCCACATTCAGCAGCACCTCTTTCTTGTCTTCATAGTCATATTAGACTATGCCCAGTGAAGTCCTGTTTGTATCTTGAGAATCAGGTAATTAATGATGAATATACAATGAACAATCTTTTTGACTCCACCCTGTGGTTTCATCTTTTGGACATGAATCCACTCCTCAGTGTAAAGCTTAATTCCCATGCATGCTTTGTCCATGGTGTGCATTTTCAGCAAGGAATAAAGTGCCCCAGGACAAAAAGAGTTTAACCACACTGCTTCCCATTTTGATGAAAGTGTGGTGGTGCTCCACAACCACTTTCTCCAGTTGAAAAAAGTATGGTATTGTCTTTCTGATATGGTAAGAGTACTCTAGCTCAGATTCGTTCAAAAGCAGGTCAGCAAAAGCAGACATAAGGTAAGTTAATTTGGCCCATATTCATGCCACAATTGGCAATCAATTTGCCAGTATTGGTCACTGTGCCTCAGTGATGTCATCCATCCATTGTTTGGGAATTCCTAGCAGACCATCAGCAAAATCTACAGAAAGCTTCACCATGATAAAATAGACAAATGACATTACTGCAGACTCAAAATGAACAAATATGATTGAGCTTCCCTTTCAAAGGCATAATTTTACAGAGGAAGTAGTTAATTATTAACTGCAGTACAAAGTACAATGTGATGTCAAAGTCTACCGACACATCATTTAGGGGGAATAACACAATACCAGGAAACAAAAAAACAAAAGTTTAATCACTAACATCATCTTCAGGTGAAACTGCCACTCTCTAGTCGTTCCTTTCTAACATTATTTTCTTGTGAAAAAAAGATAATTTAGGCCTAGGAAGTGCAATTACGTTCTGAATATCTGAACTTTCGAGATATCCACTAAAGAAATGAGTGAAAGAAATTAAACTTATTATATATGATTTATAAAATGAGTTAAATACCATCCTCCCCCTGATTTTCATATATCTTAATGACTATTTCAGCCCATATTAGACAACTTATAAAAATTACCATTGTAGATTAGAGACAATCTAAAGATAATGTGTGCATTATTCTTTATTGTACTTTGAATTATTGTATATTTTTATAATCATATCAAATTCAATCTTAAATACTATAAACTATTCAACAACATAAAATACATTTCAAAGAAATTTTGAAATCAACAACATAAAACCTTTTATTAGTAGTTAAAAGACTGTGTACCACATATAAATTTAGATTGTATTCTGTAATCACATAACAAAAATCAATAACAAAGAAAAGAATCAGTTAAGCATGGGAGACGTTGCAGGTGTCTGCATCTGCTGAGTGATAGCATCACAGGTGTTTGTACTCCTCCAACACATCAAACTAGTCTGTTAAAGTACATTCATTTACATATCAAACATTTTTCAGGATCCCTGGCAAATGTGAAAAATACAATACAGCCTAGGAAGCAACACCAGAATTGTGTCAGCTTCAGGGGTGAGGTGGTTAGTGGTGGTTGAAATTTGTTCAAACTAAATGTAAAGAAGAGGTCTAAAAGTGTATTGGAATGTAGCCAGAAAATTTTGAATACTGAAGCTTTCTTCTGAATGTAGAGTGAAGACCCTGAGTCTGAGAAGTGAAAATAGATACATTGACAAAAAAATGCAGTCACAGTTCAAGATGCATTGTTACAGATGCTGTCTTTTAAATTGACTACCTTATAACTGTTTGCATATGATAGGTTGGTCTTCAGCTGGTAGTATAATGGAGAGGTGGTGATTTTTTTCATGAGGTAGAATCTAATGGGAGGAAGTTGAGCCAACACAGTTGTGCTGTTAAAGGGTATACCTAGTCTCCATCTGCTGTTTGTTTCTCTCCTTATTTCTCACTAAAAATGCAGATGGAACCTATATTCTTTGTTACCTGGATCTACCACGAGGCACTGCGACTTTTGAGCCAAATCCAAACCTGACTGTTCTTCAAAACCTGAGCCAAAGTAACCTTTGCTTCCTTAGGTTGATATCTCAGACACTTCAGCTATCATCAGATACTTACTCCCTCATACAGATACAATGGAGGCCATATTAAGGAATCTCTGGCTTCATTTGATGTTCACCAAGAGAAGAAGCAGGCCTCAGCTCTATGCTTGCCTTACTCAGTCTTGCTCATCACTAGTTACTATTCACGCTTTATGAGCATTGTTGGTCTACATTCTTCAGAAACGTTTTTCATTATCACCTCACCACCTTCACTGTTGATCTGCCTCCAACTCTAATCCATATGGAATGCTTAAGAAACACAATAGAGAAGAAATTCAGAAAATATACCTTAACAAATATTGAAGACTAAAATTATAGTCGTGAGATTAATTTAAAAGTTTATTTCTTCTGAGAGTCTCATAGAATCAGCATAGTGGATCATTTTCTGTTATACTTAGGTCGTCTTTACATTTTATGTAGTAAGACTAATAATATTTTGTTTTCAGAGAAATCAAGATGAAAATGTTTCCACCAGGCAGGAAGGTTGAAAGTATGATGGCCCGTGCACTCCTCTACTCTGAAGATGGTGAGCAGGTGAAGACTTCTGTAAGATTATGTGATCAAGTGCCTAGCCTTTCAAGTAGACTGGGTGCAAAATTCCAGAAACAGTGACTGGTGTCCCTTAGTAGTGTACCACAAGAGCCACTGCACCACAAAAGTTGAGGTGGGACCCTCCTTCCTTCCCATGCTTACAAACTGTAAGTAAAATATCTCACAGGAGCTGTCAAAAAATGGCAGCTCCTGTCAATGTGGTGTCATCACAATATCTTCTCAGACTGCAGCAGGGGCTGTCCCTCAGGAGCTGTCCAGTGGCAACACCTTTCTTACTTCAACCTACTGCTATCATGAGTAGATGTCCACGGTAACCACACCTTCTTTCCTGCCTCAACCTGTAGCTTTCATGAAGAAACCACTGCAGGACCTGTCTCATAGGAGCTGTCCACAGTAGCAATACCTCCTCTCTAGCCTTTCATCCTCCAGCAGTCCTACAGAATGGAGCCTTAGCAAAAGTAGGTTTCAGCCCGGAAAGAATTCCCACTCCAACCTACAAGCCCAGTAGAGAAAAGGGGGTGAAAAAAAGCCACCAATCCCTGAGCAGGAAAACCATCAATCTCTGAGCTCTCCCCGACCCCCCTCAAAAAAAACAATTCCTTAACAGAAAAACCTACCAGTCACTAAACTCTTCAAGCTGAGGACTTGAAATCCTACCAATGCTAAATCTTTCCAGATCTCTGCCCTGAGAAGCTCCATGTCCTTAGAAATCCTGTATCAACACTGTCTCTTTGTACAATTCCCTGCAGTGTGATCCAAGGAGCAGATGACAGCCATCCATGGATACATCCCTCCATACCCTGGACCCTCCAATAAATCTCTTCCATGATTTTTTTTGACTTAGTGTGACTCTCTCATCTGAAGCAGTCATGAAGGGAAGAAGTAATGAAGAGATGTAGGGAAGAAGCAAAGAGAAGCACCAGAGCTGAGGATCCTAAGATGTGGCGTTCAGTTGGGCAATACCTTCCCTCAGGAGCTATACCACATCTGCAAAGAAGGCTTCCTCTCAGAGCTACGTGGTTCCTGAGATCCCATAACGAAGGATGCCCTTACCCTGGCATACTGTCCTACTTCAGAGCTGCGTGGTTCATGAGCTCTTGTGTCTCAGGATGTCCTTCCCCTAGGACATTGTTCCACCTCGAAGCTCTAAGATTCTTGAGCTTCCTCTCTCAGGATGCCCTTTCAATGGGATATCTTCTCCCTTCGGAGATATGTTTCCTGGGCTTCCATGCGGCGCGCAAACAAAGGCACGCCACTCACGAAGTTCTTCCAACGGATCTTTATTGATAGCAGGTGGCAGGCGAAGACCCCAAACTCCAGAAAGGCACTGTTTATATACCCTAAGGTGGTGTGTTCACCCATGATTGGCTGCTTGCTCATAATATTATATGATGCCCTCTGTTGAGCAGTGACTTGGCACGTTATTATCACTTACACATGCGTACTGAACCTGTTTACTAGAGTAGGCATTGAAAGCCAGCGCCATCTTGTAATGGCGAATGATGTTTATGAACTAGCACGGCTCTCTACAGTCCATGAGATGAATCTCTAGTTGGGCCAGTTATTGCTTGACCATTCCCTCAGTCTCTGCTCCATCCTCAATCCCTGGATTTCTTGTAGACAGGATAGATTTGGGGTCAAAAGTTTTGTGTCCCTATGGCTCCACTGGGGTTCCTGCCTGGCCACAGAGGGCAGCCTTCTCAGGTTCTATATCCCCCATGCTGTCTGCACCAGGACTTACTTAAAAATTAGAGAAAGTAACAAATCTAGCAAACGTGGCACAAATAGAAGTTGAGTACCCAAAGAGGAGAAAAAGGACTTTTGCTATTGAAAGCAGAGAAGGCAAACGAATTCCATTCACAAATAAGAAAATAGAAATAAATTAAGATTAAGGATGAGGAGTGCTAACTCTGCAGCACACCCCTGCTTAGCACATGAGGCTCTGGGTTCAACTCTCAGCACAAATGAACCATCAATACACACAAGGTAAAAAAAAATATATTAAATGGGTGGTGGGGGTGTGGACATCCTCGTGGAGACAGGGGTGCAGGGAGGAGGTATGGGATGTGGAACAGTCAAGAGGGTGGATCGAGAGAGGAATAAAATCTGGAGTTTAAAATAAATAAATAAATAAATAAAAGATTTTTTTTAAAATGTTAAATACAAATCTAGGAATCACTTAAAAACGTTTAGACAATGTCTCACTGGGTGGTCCTGGCTGGCCTGGAACTCACTATGTAGACGGGGTCAGCCTTGAATTCACAAAGTCAGCCTTCCAAGTGCTGAGATTTAACGTGTGCACACTACCCCAGGCTTCTCCTTCATTTCTCAACGTACCGCTTAATCTTTCTTTTCTTTTTCTTTTTTTCCCTTTCCCTTTTTTTTTTTTTTAACTTTGAGGACAGTTTTCTTTGAATTTAAGAGATAGTCCCAAGATACGCAAACTGTAAGCCTTAGCAGCTGCCCAGAGGAGGAGGGTGGAGATGAGAAAGAGAGAAGGCCATGTCTTTTGAGTTAAGCCCGAATAGAAGGCAGGCACGTGGTGGGGAGGGAAGCTTTAGAGAAGTAGTAAGTCCAAAGTCTTTAGACAGCATACTTAGGCTCTGGCCAGAGTCGTCAAGATATAGAAGAGAGAGTTAGTCGTTTCTGAGTCCGTAAGGTGGGCAGACCCAACAAAGTCTCATGGTGGTTCTGGTAGCGATTCTGGGGAGGAATCCTGCTGATATAACTAATGTGGCAGACACAAAAGGAGAAGGGCTGGAGAGATGGCTCAGCTGGTAAGAGCACCCACTGCTCTTCCGAAGGTCATGAGTTCAAATCCCAGCAACTACATGGTGGCTCACAACCACCCATAATGAGATCTGACACCCTCTTCTGGTGCTGTCTGAAGATAGCTACAGTGTATTCACATATAATAAATAAATAAATCTTAAAAAAAAAGAAAGAAATTAAAAAAAAAAAAGAAGTGATGGAAGCATCAAAGATTCTCCATGCACCATGATTCTAGGTTTGCAATTGAGAGTTGGAATTACCTTTTTATGATTTATTAATTTTAGTTATATGTATATGTGGGTGTCTTTACAAGTGTATGTCATATGTGTACAGTTGACAAAGGAGGGCATCGGATTACTTGGAGCTGGGGTTACAGGTGATTTTGAGCTGTGCGATGTGCTGGAAACTGAACATGTGTTCTCTGCAAAAGCAGTTCGTGCTGTTGACTGCTGAGTCCTCTGCAGCCCTGAGAGTTAGGAGTTATTGGATTTTAACATTAAGTGAAGAAACACAAAGAGTAAACTGTGTCTGTCCCCTTCTGTGATGGTTGGTTTTGATTGTCCACTCAACATAAGATTATAAACACCCAGGAATGGAGCCCCAAGAAAGGGCTGTCTGGTAGACCTGTAGACCTGTCTGGGACACATTGTCTTGACTACATTAATGGAAATGGGGAGACACCCCAATTGCAGGTGGCATCATTCTCTCAACTTGGGTCCAGGACTGTACAAGAGGAGAAGGAGGAGGAGGAGGAGGAGGAGGAGGAGGAGGAGGAGGAG